>ML685866.1:2588795-2669965 GCA_007922175.1 Pelusios castaneus
AGCAGCGGAGGAGTCGGCAGTTCTAGTGGGGGCATGTATAGCAGCGGAGGAGTCGGCAGCAGCGGAAGTGGGGGCGCCTACAGTTCAGGCATGCGTATGGTCTCAGTCAGCTCTTCCAGCAGAAGGATCATCCGATAAAGTCCAAACCAAAAGTCGCCGTCACTGGAATGAAAAATATTCCGACAGCCACGTGAATCACAGAATTCTACCCCTGACAATATCCCTGCATTAGAGAAACAGCTACGTCCAACGCAATCCGTCTAGTCAGAAACCACCCTCTCAGAGAAGCTTTATGCACAGGTTTGCAAACTGGTGTTAATCTTAGTGGTTTATACTGTGTTTTTAGTTCAGTGGGTCTCTGGCTGTCTATAAGCATTATCTCGGCTATTCAACCAGTCTCCTTTGCCTGATAATGTTGCCCTTCTCACCCTGGGTTTTCTTGCATTAGCTACACTTGGGCTCACATAGCGTTAGAACCCAGAATTTTGCTCATCCTCGGGCGCCTTGTGAAGCATTTCAGACAGGGAAGTGGTGCGCTAACTATTCAAGGTCAGGCTGCAGCTACCATTTAGCTTCTCTTCTGACCTCAGGAATCTGGTTTTTTTGGGGATGTCTAGCTGGTTTTGATCAGTTTGCATAGTCACTGCCATTACATTTGCTGTATTAACTCAATGAAATTTGCTAAGATCCATTTCAATTACACCAGAGAGGAACATTTGTATGTGGTCAACCTGCAGTGAAGTGTGTTTGTGATTCCTGTGTTTGTACTGGATGGGAAGGTCTTGTGCTTTATCTGTATACATGGCTGGAACCACTGAGTACCCTTTGCTTATTATTGAGAATTCTAAACCCTCCACTGTCTCTCTAATAAACTGAATGCATAATTCAAGCTTTGTTTCTCAAGGGTTGTGTTTTCTCCTCCTGCTGGTTTCGAAATCTGTTAATAGGTTCTCATGGCCAAACAGAAAAACCTAAATGGGTAGTTTTGTGAAGGGGGAATACAATTTTCCAAAGTCCCTATGTGACCAAGGAGCCTGACTTTCAATGAGGCTTTGGAGAAGATTTTCAAAGACACAAATGGAAGTTTGGTGCCAACCCCCATTAAAAGCTAATGGAGTTAGTTGCCAATTGCCATGTTTCCCTTAGAAAAATCTCCACTGGGATCCTAAGGTCCAGATCCACAAAGGGACTGGGACATGGAGTGCTGCAGTGCCTCACTTTTAGGTGCCCAGAAAATCACTGGAACAACACGATCCCACAAAGCTGAGTGAGATTTCCTATACACTGAATGAGATAGGTGCCTCTGAACAGGAGCCACAAAAGCCAGCGTATTAGGCGGGGTGTTGCCTAAACTAGCCAATGAAAGATGCTGACCAGAGGGCCGTGTCTCTCAGAGAGAGGCACCTATGGACATGGATATGGAGAAACTGGAGAGTGTCCAATAGAGGGCAACAAAACTAATTAGGGGGCTCGGGCACAGGACTTATGAGGAGAGGCTGAAGGAACTGGACTTATTTAGTCTGCAAAAGAGAAGAGTGAAGATGCATAAGCTAGTAGCCTTCAACTACCTGAAGATTCCAGGGAGGAGGGAGCGAGGCTGTTCTCAGTGGTAACAGATGACAGAACAAGTAGCGATGGTCTCAAGTTGCAGTGGGGAAGGTCTTAGGTTGGATATTAGGAAAAACTTTTTCACTGGAAGGTGATAAAGCACTAGAGTGGGTTACCTAGGGAGATGGTGGAATATGCATCCTTAGAGGTTTTTAAGGCCCAGCTTGACAAAGCCCTGGCAGGGATGATTTAGTTGGGGTTGAGCAGGGGGTTGGACTAGATGACTCCTGAGGTCCTTTCCAACCCTCATGTGCTCTGATTCTAAGATTTTATACCCATGCTTCAGGGAGTCCTCTATCTCTGCTTATGACCCACAAAGAGGAACCCTCTCGTGGAGTCAGGCATCTCTGTCCTTTCTTGGAAGATGAAGGCACCTACTCAGTGCCCCCACAAAATAGAGTCATTAGCCCAATAGTTAGGGTATTCAGCTAGGATGGGGGAGACCCTTGTTCAATTCTCTCCCCCACCCATCACCTGAGGAGGAATTTGTGGAGAGATCTACTGCCTTTCAGCTAAACTAGTCTGTGGGATATTCTGAGGTGGATGCTTCTCAATCTCTCTCTCTCCATGAATCATTAACTGGGCCAGGAAATGAGTGAAAATAACTTCATGATCCTGGGCAATTAGCCAAACTAGGGGAAGATCTCTCGTCAAATGCCATCTCTTCAATAGGCGGAGGAGTTCAACTGCAGCTCCCCCTCATTCTGGGTCATGTCTTAACCACTGGACTGAAGGAGGCAATTAATGAAGAGACTCATGCGTTGTTCCCACCCCTTGCATTACCCGAATAACTTATGCACAAAAAGACTGAATGAGGGAGAGTGTGGGAACCTAATCTAAGAGGTAACTCGCTTTTGTTGGGCCAGGTCACACCCTTAATCTCATTATATTTTTTTTTCATATTTAACATCTGAGTTGAGCCTGCTCACCTGCATTCAAGTAATTCTCTTTCTCTGAGGTCAAGATGTCCTGAAGATGATCTGGCGCTTCCAGAGCTCTTGATTGTTGCATTTTGTATATTACCTGAACTAGTGGATATGTTTGAGGTCTAGGACCTTTGGGGCAAGACTTCAGATGGTGTAAATCTGGCCCCAAATTCCTTCAATGGACTTTTATGTCAGCTGGGAATCTGGCATGGCAACGAAAAACTAGATTTCTATGATGAAACTTTTACTGTCCTAATTTGACAGACAACTTTGGCAAGAGTTTTTATTCATTGTACTTTATGCGGCTTCAAACCAGCAGTCCATCTCATTCACCAAAGCAGTTTACTGCGATAAATAAATTTGTTAGTCTTTAAAAGTGCCACAGGACTCCTTGTTTGTTTAGATCTAAGCATGTATCTTCCATTGGTTTGAATAGGACTTAAGTATGTAGCTAAGTGCTTTTTTGGAACCCAGACCTGTCAGAGAACCAGGACAATGTGCATTTAGGCCCCAACCCTGGAAATACTTATGCAGAGAATTAACTTTCAGCACATGAGATGTCCTACTAACTTTGGTGGAACACTCATGTGCTTAACACTAAACACACACGTAAGTGCTTGCACAATCAAGGCCTTAAAGATCAGCTTACTCATAGGGAGATTTAAAATACTATAGAGTTAGGGATGAGGCTTCTAAAAGGGTTTGTGAAAAATGGTTGAATAAACACAGCCTATTCACAATGTTAATATGAACACACATACACTCTTGATTTTTTTCCCCCCTTTGTTTTTGTGAGAGCAAAATTTTGTTCACATAAAATCATAGAAAAGTAGGACCTCAAGCCGTCATCTAATCCATCCCCACTCTGTTTCTCTGTATGTAAAATCCTTTATATCATTGTTAGAGTGAGAACAGATCCTCAGGTTATACCTTTCCTTTAAAATACTGCAGCCGGTTCTCTCCCTGTGAAAAAACAAACTTAGTGAGACAGTTTTGGCAAATGCAGGAATAATGTGAATAATTTCTCTTTGCTCTAGAAAATCTGGAGTGAAAAAAAATTCGGTGTCAGCCAAGTGAAACCCTGGGAAGCCTTATTAAATAGGTGTGCCGTGTTTGTCATTATTTAGTAGATTATAAAGAATGTCTCACATTGCTCTCAGCCGGACTAAACCCAACAAAGCATTCAGTGTATCTCCGGCTTCCTGTGTAAGCACACAGGGCCATGTGCATAGTTGGTGTCACTCTACTGAGCTCAATGGGCAGAACTGGGTCCATAGACTATGTCTTCACTGTACCTGGGAGCCAGACTCCCAGCCCAGGGCCACAGACTTGTTCTAGCTCATGTAGACACTGTAATATGGGCTTGAGCTCAGTTTCTCAGGCCCATCTCCCTAGCCGTTGCAATGTCTACACTGGTATTTTTGGTGTGTTGGTGCACGACCTGTTAGAACAAGTCTCTGGATCTGGGCTGGGTGGTTCATTCTCAAATGCAGTGTAAACATGCCCCATAGAGTGCGAAGGAATGGAGGCAGGTCTCACAGTCAGTCTGCTTAGATCTCTCTTGTCTCCTGTCTCCAGATCTTTGATGGTATTTATTTCCTCTCTGAACAGGTTGCGCGATTATGTCTTCCTCAAACAGCTGATTCCCGGTACGACTTTAAATAACAATGCCCAGCTTTTATATGAAGCTTTCTTAGTTCTCAAAGCTCTTTACAAAGGAGATGACTGTCAGTCCAGTGCTCTAGCCAGTAAGCCACACTACCGTATGAGCGATCAAGATGAAGACTGCACAAATCATGGCCCCGAAATAGAACTGCCCTTTTCAATACGCATCATGCCTGTGCAGTTGCCAAAGACTATGTCTACACTTGGTAATTTAAGTCGACTTTATCTAAGTTAACTTAGTGTGTCCACACTTAAAAATCAAGTCGACTTAAAGGGGAATTTAAAAAGTCTACCTAGAGCGTCCACACTGGATGCCTACGTTGACTTCTAGGGGCTTAGGGGGACCTAGGGCAGGTCCATGGGGGCAGGGGGGGCACCCCTTGCCCAGTGCCAGGGGGCTCAGCCTTTGCCCCATTGTACCTAGGTACAATGGAGCAAAGGGAGACAGGGACCCTGGCAGGGCATAGGGGCAGGGTGGGCAGGGTGCTGCCCTGCCAGGTGGGGGGGCATGCCAGGCTACCCCTGTGCCCCCCCCAGCAGGAGGGGCATTGATGTAGCCCTGGGGTAGCCCTAAGTTGACTTAGGGCTACCCCATGTCTACACTGGCTTAAGTCAACTCTAGGGAGTCGACTTAAGCCTTAGGTCTACTAGGAAGATGGTTTTATAAAGTCGACTTAATTTTAATTGTCAACTTTATTTTCCTTAAGTCGTCTAATCAAGCTGCTTAAGTCGACTTAAGGAAACTGTAGTGTAGACACAGGGTAAATTAAGTCGACTTAAGCAAGCTTACGTCGACTTAATTTACCAGTGTAGACACAGCCAAAGAGCTGTTCTGTGCTTCCAGTCCAAGCATCCTCACGACACTTGGTTTGGAAGATTTTCCAAGGCTCTAATAGACTATAGAGACCTGACTCCTCTTGATATTCAGGCAAATCTGAGCGCTCCCATTCACTTTTATAAGTGGTTTTAGACAGCGTGTCTTTTAAGTAAACGTAGGAAAGATACCTGATGGCTAATCCTAGCATTCGTTGTATTCCACCAATCTCTGTTCCTGGGTGCACCTGTTTTCCTAGTGGGGCTTAACTTAGTGTGCACCAGTGAAAACAAATAGACCATTGACTTCCTCTGGCCCTGCACTTTACACCTGCATTACTTGTGGCAAGGTCTGGTGCTCGATTCTTTCTAACCCTCACGTTCCTGCAGCACAATACATTGCACCTGAACGGCTTTGGGTGATTGCCACATTAGGTATAAGTGAAACCAATGTGCAACTGTAGCTCGCTCAGCTGAGCATGCAATGGTTGTGAAATTGGTTCTCAAAACCTGGCATGTAGCTTGGGGGAAGCACGGAGCGAAGCAGCGGGGAAGTCGAGTGAGTGGCCTCGGAAAGCAGAGTGTTGGAGCCGCATCTGGAAAACAAGGCGTTTCATAACCACCTTGTTGGGATGGAGCCCAGAAGCGATGCAGAATCACACCAGCTCCACAGGTGGTGGTTGAGTTAGTTCAGTGAGCGTTTAATGAGTTCATTTTGACACCTGGTGGCCGGAAATGTCAAAACCATTGAGGCACAAAACTGATCGCTTCACTTCCAGGCACCCAAGCCCTCATGCCCGAAAGGATAAAAGGGGTCAGAGTCCCATGTTGCGCTCATCAGAGGACACCCTTCTCTAACGCTGCTCTTCCCCTGCACCTGTGCTGGTCTCTCCCACCAAGATGAGCTGGCAATCCTGCAGCATCCAGACTGGTGGGGGTAGCAAGGGATTTAGCACAGTCTCTGCTGTGGTTCCAAGCAGCAACAGAGCCAGCTTCAGCTCAGTTGCCATATCAAGAGGTGGCGGAGGTTTTGGAAGGGTGGGAGGAAGTTTGGGCAGCAGGAGCCTCTATAACCTAGGCGGTACTAAGAGAATTTCCATTGGCGGTGGCAGCAACCTGCGGAGCGGATCTGGGGGCAGCACGGTTGGAGGCTTCAATCTGGGCGGCGGATTTAGCTTTGGCGGGGGAGCTGGGGCTGGAGCAGCTAGCAGCGGATTTGGCTTCGGAGGTGCTGGGCTTGGTTTTGGGAGCGGGGGAGTTGGTGGTGGGCTCATTGGGGGCAGAAGTCCAACAGGGTTTTGCGGGGGCTGTGCCCCCGGCAGCGGTACCATCCAAGAAGTGACCATCAATCAAAGTCTCCTAGCCCCGTTGAACCTGGAGATCGACCCCAGCCTCCAACAGGTGCGGACAGAGGAGAAGGAGCAGATCAAGACTCTCAACAACAAATTTGTTTCTTTCATCGACAAGGTGAGGCTTTATAAAAAAGGGCGGTGATGGAAGTGGTGCAAGAAGGTGGGTAGATGGAAAGGAAAAGGTGTATTTTTAGGTCAATGGCAACAAACACATGAATTCGTAAGTCTCTCCCTGGCAAATATTTCCTAGTTGCATTATTGATTCAAATCTTGCTGTGAATAGATGTGCCTCTAAATAGCTGTTAGTATCATGTTTTCTCAGTGGTTAACACTGGAAACTGAATACATAAGGACTCTGTTTGCTCCGCCCCACACTAATCACACATAAAGAGAAGGAGGCGGAAATGTGAAAACACACTGCCAAATTCACAAATATTTCATTAATTTTTTTATCACTTTTTTGGGAACGATTTAAAATTTCTGTGAAAAATTGTGATAATTTCTAATTGGGACATTTCTTCTAACTCCCACCTTTCAGTTAACTCTTAATCACATACTGAGGTCTCCTATCAGTTTTTTTTTCCATCCCTATTTAGGAACAACTCCATTTTCATGTATTGAGGTCTGTACTTGGGTTTACTCAGGGAAATGCCCTCAAATGGAGTGTGCCTGAGTAAAGACTGAGCCCAAATAAAGGAAAATAGAATGAACCAACACTCAGCTACAAAGCTAGTTAAATATCATTATGATGGGGAAACTGAGTCACAGAAGTCACACAGCAGGTCAGAGATAAGGATAAAACCCAGTTTATTGTCCCTTCCTGCCTCTGAAATTGGTAATCAATAGGAGGTTTACTTGGCTAAAGACTATCTTAATGTGAGTCCCTGAAGATTTGGTCCATTGTTTTGGGGAAAATTTAGAGATTAATTTAATATTTGCTCTCCTGTCTCCTCAACCCCCAGGTTACTGAATCTCAGGTGTCAACAGGTTTGTGAACATCTTCCATTAAATATCTTTTGCCTATCGGGTTTCAGGTCCGCTTCCTGGAGCAGCAGAACAAGGTGCTCGAGACTAAATGGACCCTTTTGCAGGATCAGGATCAGAAAACCAATTCCAACAAGAATAACTTAGACCCCCTCTTTGAGAGTTACATCAACAACCTGAAAAAACAGCTGAGCAGCCTGTTAAATGAAAGAGGGCGGTTGGAAGGTGAACTGAAGAACATGCAGGACCTGGTAGAGGATTTCAAGAACAAGTAAGTGACAGAAGGGCATTGAATTGATCTGAGCTGAAATATACACTATACAATCACTCCGTTTTAGATTTAGGATGTTAGGTTGCTGCACAGCAACTCTGTTGTGATTAGGGCTAGTTGGAAAAAATTAGATGGAACAGTTTTCTGTTGTTAAATGCAGTTTTTTTAAAGTCGAAAAGTTTCATGGGAACATGTTTTTTGATGAAAGTTTTAATGGAAACAGACTCTTGTTTCGGCTTGCATTTCATTTTACCAATGTTTCATTTCAAAATTACTGTTTTGTTTGTTTTGACTTTTATGGTATAATATTAATTTGAATGCTGTATTCAATATTTTACAGGTACATATTTAATATTATAATATTTTAACATTATCCAAACACAACAATCTGATATTACCAGAACACGATGTTTCAGTGTTTCAAAAGAACATTTTTCAGAATTTCCATTCTGAGAAAAATGTCAAAATTTCAACTTTTTGTTCTGATTCAGAACGACAACAAATTTTGAGATGCTTGAATTTCCTCTGGGGGAAATTCTGTTCTCCAGCCAGCTCTAGTTGTTACATATTTTTTCATCCTTAAAACAAGGCATTACCAGTGTATATGGTTCAAATCTTAACCCTACACATGTGAGTATGTTAGGGGCAAAACGTTGGCTAGTGGAGCATGTTTGCTGAGCAGATGAAGAACTTATACAGCATGCCACGTGTGTCTAGTGGTTGGCGTATATAAAATGGTTGAGTTTTCTACTGCTCCAGATAAATGCATTTGTTCCTTTAGTTTAATCAGTAGGGACTAATATTTTGAGATTTGGGGTCCAATCCTTGAAAATAACCCTCCAGCAGCATCATATCTGTTGGAAAGGAAATTAAAACTTCCTCAAGCTTATACACAGCAGTGTTGCACAGTGGACTGTGAAAAGAGAGAGGAGTTGTGACCAATACCGATGGAGCAGCCTCCAGATGTGAATCTGAGTTCTGTAGCTGGCTGCACCCCTGGAAATGGGGCATGCACCCCCAAATTGTAGAAAGGCTGAAAATATGGATCTAGTTGCAGAGCTAATTTGAACTTTTGAAGCCAAAGCCAATCAATAGCATAGACTGCAGCTAATGAAGGTAGTGGCTGGGAAAATTTGTCTTTTCTAAAGCTCTATATTCCTGTTTGGAAGCCAAACATTTCAAGTAGGATAAAGAATCAGCATGTCCAAAAGAAGTGCAATTTGTAAGAAGTATTACACTAAATGTCAGTAGGAGAGAGAATCATGCTACAAGAAAAGTTGCCAGATTAATTTTAGAAACAGGGATTTGCAAAGGTGAGCTCAGCCAAGAAATTCTTGCATTCCTGCTTCTCCTATATGTACTAACCCATTCCATTCACAAGATCTAGTGACGCCTTCCCTCCACCCCTACAGATACGAAGATGAAATCAACAGGCGCACTGCTGCGGAGAATGAGTTTGTGGTGCTCAAGAAGGTGAGCCAAGCAGAAAGGGATACGGAGGCTGAGCTCAATTAACATTTTCATAGTATTTTCAGTAGCGAAGGCTGGCATTTTCAAAGGCATCTCAGAGATTTTGTTGCTGTTTTGTCTACTGTTAGCATAAGATCTTCAGGGCTGGAGCCATCGCATTACATGTTTATACCGTGCCCAAATCCCATTGAAATGCCTCCTTGGCCCTACAAAGTTCAGTGGTCCCACTGGGTCTTCCAAGGGGGCTGGAAGTAGAATCTTTTCCTGACTCCCACCCCATGACATACCGGGGGAGCTGGCAGGATTCCTTGTTTGTTTTTCTGTTTTCTGAGCTAGCCTAACATGACTGCCCTTCTGGAACTTCTCAGAGTAACTCTCGGATATGCCTTGTGCACCCCTTAGATGAGCTTTGCAGGAGGGAAGGCGAAGTCTGGCCTTCAAAAGCCAGCAATGCCTTTTGCATCTAGATCAACTTCCCCAGCCCACACAGAGGTGGAAAGGCGGCTTTTTTTTTGAGCCAGCCAAGGAGATACACAGTGCCACGAGGCTTCAGCTGTGACTGTGCTTTCTGTTTTCAGGATGTGGATGCCGCCTATATGAACAAGGTAGAACTGGAGGCCAAGGTGGATGCCTTGATGGATGAGATCACCTTCCTCAGAGCCTTCTACGATGCGGTACGGAGTCTTCTCATGGAACCTTCTCTTTGTTCGTGAATGGGCTTAACAGGGGAAGGAATCAAGACTGCCATATCCACTGGAGGGCAAAGAGCCGGCAGTCGGTAGACCAGGGTTCTGCTCCTCGCTGCTTACCTGCTGTATGATATTCATTAAGTTGCTGTTTTGTCTACTTATATGATAAGGTCTTCTGGGCCAGGTCCAAAGGGGCCTTGATCTTGGCTGAAGGCCAGTTGTGGATGTCAGCCTCCCCTTTGTAAATCTGCAGTAACCTCGTGGATTTTTGTGGATTTACGCTGGTGGGGAGTCACTCTGGATTCACACAGGAATCTGAATCTAAGCTGCTTCTAAAGACAATGGACTAGATTTTGATCTGCTGCACCAGTGTCAATCCAGAGCAGCTCCACTGACACATATGGAGAATCAGGTCCAGCATTTTTAAAGGAAGATGCTGGTGCTCAGGTTGTTCCTGCAGCAGAGGTGACTCAGACTCCCATGTATTTCTGCAGGAACTGGCCCAGCTGAATGCCCAGGTCTCTGACACCTCTGTCATCCTGTCGATGGACAACAACCGAGACCTAGACCTTAGCAGCATTGTGACCGAAGTCAAAGCTCAGTACGAGGATATTGCGAACAGGAGTCGAGCGGAGGCTGAGTCCTGGTATCAGACTAAGGTGAGTGGATCTCTAAAGGAAGGCGCTGTGGATGCTCCTGCTCTGCTTCGCTGGGTGTTCAGTTCCTTTTAACTATGTGGTTATTGCCCCACCGGTGTGTGGCTGATTCATTTTTAAAGTGCATGGCTGGGTATTGCTTGTATTTATGTGCTCTCGTTTCTGAATGCCAGTTCGAAGAGCTGCGAGCCACTGCCGGGAAACACAGCGATGACCTGCGGAACACAAAGGGAGAAATCTCGGAGCTCACCCGGCTCATCCAGAGGTTACGGGCTGAGATTGAGAATGCAAGGAACCAGGTAGGAATGGCTATCTAGAGATGGGAGAGCACAGAAATGCAGTCTTTTATCCTGTCCTCCCACGCTGTACGAATGTCTAGCCACACCAGCTGCGGTCTGCCGGGGGCGACGAGGCACACTTGAGTAGTTTCTTTCCACCCAGCAGTGGTGCCCACACATGTTCGTGTTTCTCCCACCACTTTCTCCATGCATTAAATCATTCTCGCTAAGCCAGAAACTCAGCCCTTATGATAATTTGCATGCTGCAGTGTTGGCTGGAGCTCAGAATGCACCCAACTTGTCAGCTGTAAATAATACATCAGTCAATTCATTAAAACACTGTGCATTTTGTGCCTGTTCCTTGTATAGGCTCCACAGGCAGTGGGTGGGGGATGAAGGAGCTCTCGGCTGGAACTTGCTGGGCCCTGCCCTCTCTTTCTCCTTCTTTACCATAGCCTGGGTACAAAAGAGAACCCAAGATGCACCCTTTTATAGAGCAGAGCGGTAACTGCTTCAGAATGCACTGTGTTGAGCAGAACTCCTGTGGGTTGGTGTGGAGCTACACCACCCTCTAACTGGATCTTGCACTGCAGGAGCATATCCTGGGTTAGTGAGGATGAGGATAAAGATGACTAAATCCCGACAGAAATGCACAAACCAGCCCCCTCACCGCTCTCCGTTGCAAATAGAAGCAGAGACAGATAGGTATGTGAATTATGCAAAGAGCTGTTGAGACAGAGCACTGGGAAATATTTTCAATCCCCCCTGGAGTTTTTCTAGCATGTTGGGGAGATGGGGAGCAGAAGGACTCAGCAAAATACTCTGTGAGAATTTAAGCTATGTGCACTACTAAAGGAGAGAGGAAAAATACGCAGCGAGAAATGAATGGCTAGTAAAAAGAAGCCAACTTCCTTCCCCTGCAGTGTGTCAACTTGCAGACAGCCATTGCAGACTCTGAGGAGCGCGGCGAGCTGGCGGTCAAAGATGCCAGGATGAAGGTCGCTGATCTGGAGGAGGCCCTCCAGAAGGCCAAGCAGGACATGGCGCACCAGCTGCGGGAGTACCAGGAGCTGATGAACGTCAAGCTGGCACTGGATATCGAGATTGCCACCTACAGGAAGCTGCTGGAAGGAGAGGAGAGCAGGTGGGTGCAAAATAATGAGTGATAATAATGCTTCCTATTCACTGAGAAATAGCAGTCTTCATCTTCAGCTCCCAAAGCCCTTTACAATGGGGTGGGAGAGTAAGTATTTTTAACCCTATTCTACGGACAGAAAAATTGAGGCACCAAAAATTAAATTGAGGGAAACATAATGATAAGTCTAAGACAGATAGATAGATAGCTAGACATGAAAATTGATAGAGCAATTCTGCGTAATGTGGGTAGGTCGAGGAGTGTGTATGGAGATGAGCTAGATAGCTGTGTATGTATGGGGATAGCTAGCTGTCTCCTTTCGCAAGGTTACACAGTGAGCCAATGGCAGAGACAGAACAGAACCCAACTCACATGATTATTTTTATTGAAGTTGCACTTAGAGGATCCAGTTGGTGATCAAGAGCCCATTGCGCTAGGTGGTGTACAGTCCCTGCCCCAAAGAGCATACAAAGTTCCTCAGAGGACAGGGGAAGAAAGGTGGATATGACAAACAAAGAGGAGAGGGACCAGAGGATGCAACATCACCTGATTTTCAGCCTAGAATCTTGAGCGGCTAGTCTTTTGGAAAATTGCCATGACTCTGTTGAGGGAGGGGTTCCTTATTTAGGAAGGCTAGTACAGGGGTTAGATGATTAGCTTGCAATTTAGGAAAATCAGGTCTGGTTTCCTGCTTCACTGCATCCTGCTCCTGGGATGTTGAGCAACTCACTTAGGGCCAGATTTTTAAAGTTATTTGGACTCCTACAGATGAAGGCTGGTGCCTTGTGGGATTTTCATCAGCACCTAGGTGCTTAATCCCACCTGGTGCATACCTGGAACTTTAGGCACTGAAATACCTTCTTAAACCTGGTCCTTGGTGTCTTTGTGCCTCAGTTCTTCATCCATATAAAAGAGAGAATAGCATTTCCTTATTGCAAAGGATTGCTGGCTGGGGGGATTAAATAGATGAGCAGTTATCAGGTACAATAAGAGGGGCCACTTAAGTGTCAGAGACACTTAGAAACAGAATAGCCACCTAGCAAAACACGAAAACTGATGGTCTTGATAGACTAGATGGTCATTATGGTGCCCTCTGGCCTTAAAGTCTGAGTGTCTTTGAAGACCGTAGCACTTCCAGGTTGCGAACAGGCTGGGAAAAGCAGCCACAATAAACTCCATCACGTATTTACAGCAGCTTGCTCTGAAAAGCCTAACTGCTCCATTTGACTTTTACCTTGCTTTGGTCTGCCTTCCCCAACAGGCTGAGTGGAGAGAGCGTCACCCCTGTCAGCTACTGTGAGTATCTCGAACGTTTCCATTTCTCTCTCATTGGGGGCAACGTCTGTGCGTCCGTCACCCATGCTAGGCGCGGCTGGGGATCTGCTCCCTCTATAACTGACCTACATTAATGTTCCTGGGTCTGCTACACAAGCTGGCTACAGGGCCTAGCCCCAGCTTCTCATTTAGACACCTGCCGTTTGTTAATTTCAATGGCTATGTCTACACTTGTTAATTTAAGTCAACTTAGCATGTCCACACTCAAATTTTAAGTCGACTTAGAGGGGACCCTACAAAATCAACCTAGAGTTTCCACACTGGATGCCTAGGTCGACTTCTAGGGTCTCGGTGGACCTGGGACAGGTCCACAGTGGCAGGGGGGGGGCACCCCTTGCCAAGTGCCAGGGGGCTCAGCCTTTGCCCCATTGTACTTTGGTACAATGGGGCAAAGGGGGACAGGGACCCTGGCAGGGCATAGGGACAGGGTGGGCAGGGCTCTGCCCTGCCCTTTGGGGGGGCACACCAGGCTGTGGCTGTGCCAGCCACTCTGGCAGGGAGGGCAGTGGGGAAGCCCTGGAGCCCCCAAAGTTGACTTAAAGTTGACTTAGGGCTACTCCACATCCACACTGGCTAAGTCGACTTTCTAAAGTCAATTTACCCAGCAAAGTCGACTTAAAAGTAGGTTTAACAAAGTCAACTTAATTTTTTCTTAAGTCAGCTTAAGCAGCTGTTTAAATCAACTTAAGAAAAGTGTAGTGTAGACGCAGAGTAAATTAAGTCGATTTAAGCAAGCTTAATTTGACTTAATTCACAAGTATAGACACACCCAATGGGAGTTGGGCAACTAAGTGAGAGTTGAGGTTCTGCTCCCTAGTTTCATATCCCCTGTGACAGTGGTCCAAGCTTAGTGCCAGAGGTCCCGGGTTCAATACCCAGCTGTGGCCCCCATGGGGCCAGTTAAGAGTCAGTGCTTCACTGGAACCTAACACCTGGTACCACGGGGCTCCTGACCATCCTGTGGTTTCTTTGCAGCTGTGGTCAGCTCTAGTGCTGGAGTTGGTGGCGGAGGATTTGGTGGATTCGGCCTAGGCGGAGGCGGAGGCGGCGGCGGATTCGGCTCTGGAGGTGGAAGCAGCCTCAGCCTCGGAGGAGGCAGTGGCCTTGGCTATGGAGGTGGCAGTGGGATGAGTGTTAATTTTGGCTCCGGAGGCAGAAGCGGCTTTAGCTATGGAGGTGGCAGTGGGCTGAGTGGTAGTTTCGGCTCCGGAGGCGGAAGCGGCTTTAGCTATGGAGGTGGCAGTGGGCTGAGTGGTAATTTCAGCTCCGGAAGTGGAAAAGGCACTGGGATGGGAACCGTCTCGGGTGTGAGAATTGTCTCCAAAACCTCTTCCAGCAAGAAGATCATAAAAAGTTAAAGCTTGAGGAAGTCATCACAGGTGAAGTGATGGACACAAACGCACGTAATCGGCTCTCGATATTAGCACCCACTGCAAAGATCTATCACTCTGCCCCCAAAAACCCTGTAGTGAACCTCAGCATCTTTAATTATTTCCAGCCACCCCTGCTATAAGTCTAGCATAAATGACATTGCACAGATTGATGTCCATTTTGTCAGCTCTCCGCATAGTCAATTATTAAGCAGCTGGGTCTTAATTCAGGAAAGTTGTTACGCATGTGCTCAAGTTAAGCGTGTGTTTGTGTTTTCTAAAAGGGACATCAGCTCAGGTTTAAAAGTTAAGTACCTGCTTAAGTGAGCAGTGGCCTTTGTCGCATTTCTGTCTGGATCAGAGGTTGCCAGCATTTTCAAACCTGGCACCCAGACCTAAGAACTGAAGGGAGACATTTTTGACAGAGCCTAGTGTATTTAGGCTCATGAGCCCATTGAAAGTCATAAGGTGTCATGCTCCTAAATCTCTTTAGTGCTTTAGACAATCTCTTCTGAAATCCGTGTTTAGGTTCCTAAAATAAGGGCCTAATATTCACAGGCGCTAAGTAGCCACAGCTGTTCTTGAACCCAATGAAGCTGCGAGTGTTTAGTGCTTCTGAAAATGCCTCCACCAGACATTTAATGTAGATTAGCGAAGATAATGAAAGCCGTGAAACTGACTGTAAAACACTGTGTTTGAAACTGCTCGCTACAGTCACGCGGATTAGCTTTACAAATGGTTTATCAAACACTAATCCTCCTGCGATTTTATTTAAAGGGAAGTTTACCCCATTATGATACTTTTTCAAAAGTAAGCCACAGGCAAACATGAGGCATACCACTGTTGTTTACATGTGGCATTGTGGTCAGGTGTTATCAAAGGCTAGAAGGACAAGTGATCAAATCTGTTTATGTAAGAATTCGGGTTTCGATTTTCTGGGATTTAAAAAAAAAAAAAATCAGGTCAGTGAATGGTTTCTGAAAGAACAATCGTTATGATTTAATATTTCCATTGCTGAAAGGCACCAGTTATCCACAGTGCCTAGAAGAGGCAGGACTGAGTCTAACGTTTTCAAAAGTGTCAGAGTGATTTAGGAGCCTAGGTCCTCTTGGCTTTCCATGAGAATTAGGTTTCTAAGTGATTTAGGTGCGTTTGACAAATTTAACCTGCACATGCACATAAGACAAGAGATGGAAATTTCAAAAGCTCCTTACTTGTTTAGGAGTCAGGGGTATTTAGATGGCTAGCTCCCATGGAAATCAATAGGATTGAGTGGCCTAAATAAATACCTTTGAGGATCTGGGCCTAGGAACCAAAGCCTCACTGAAAGTCAGTGGCATGTACGGTCCTCAATTGTTAATTCACGTTTCAAAAGAGGACCCAGACACCAGATTTTTAAGTGATTTTGATACCCAAAGATGCTCATAGGCCTTTTCAGAAACATTTAAGTGCCTCACTGCCTATGGAGTTTGGCGCTTTTGAAAATCTCATTTGGTGCTTAAATACTTTTAAAAATCTGGTTTCAATTCCTAACCCCTATAAGTGCTTTTGAAAATTCCACCCGAGATCTCAAGTTTTTACAGTGTGGAAAGAGAAATAGGAGAGAAAATGGATTTGTGTTAAAAAAAAACAAACCAAAAACCTTTAAGAACAATTAACTTTTCCAACAGGGCAATTGAAAGTCCGATTAATCTGACACTAAGAATGAACTAAGAAAACTAGTATAATTTGTAAAACGCTTATGTGGAAAATTCAAGCAATTTATACAACAGATAAGAAGAATATCTTTGTCCAACACAGTTAGACTCTGATGGAAATAACGTTGATGTAAATCTGGAATATGCCCCAGGTCTAAACAGAGTTAACCACCATTGTAACTAACATTTTAATATGGCCTAATAGTGCTAGATAATTTTATTTTATGTTGCACTTCTATATTCATCAGTAGCAAAGACACAGCAAAAATCTCCAGACATGTGTTCTACAAAAATTAATCTGAACAAACTGGCTTCATCTGTATTATCCAGTTTATAAATAGCAGGCTTGCATGAAATTCCTTTGTGTTATTTTTTGAGAGTACACCACAAAAAAGCTTCATTTTATACACTCCTTCAATAATAACGACAAATGATAATTATTCTATGTTTTACTTCCCTTGACTTTTTGGCATGTGTCCAATAAAACTGGTTTGTAACTTATGACATGTTACTGCTTATTTTTACCCAAGAGGTGAATTGATAGAGCAAAGTTTTTCTGCACCTTCTTTCATGGTAGAGGGAAATATTATTAACAAGAATATGGGATTTTTTCCCCCATGGAAAATGCACAATGCTTGTCAAAAAAACAAAAACTCAAAAGACTGAAGATTTGGGTGGAGGTGACTTTTTTTTTTTTTTGGACCAAATGTTTTCAGTTTGGGGAAACTGAAATCCAAAACATTTCAGCTGAAAAAAAAAAGGGGGGGGGGAGAGAATAAATTGGCTGGAAGCTGAAAAAATGGGGTTTCAGTTTTTTGGTTTTCTGGGAAAAAAATTTAAAAAATTGTTAAGGACAGCAGATACTTTTTGTAAATATTTGTATTTAATTGAAAAACCACATTCCATCAAAACGAATGTTGACCCTGCTCTATCAACTAGCACAAATAACTTTGCGGAATTATTTCTGGGAAGGTCTATGACCTGATCACAGTGGCCCTTTCTGGCCTTAGAAACTGTGAATCTACATTTCTATTTCTGCATTTCTTAAGGAGCAAGGTCGGAAATATTCATTCACTGAGCTGTTCTGTAGATTTGGGGGAAATATCTTGAATTCGAGTTGTGTTGCAGTAGGGTCTGTTATTGGAACCAAGTCTAGAGCACCTAGATGTATTGGCTGACATGAAGGGTGGAATATTTCATTTAGGGGACATAAAACCAGCTTTTGATCCCAGGTTTCCACAACATTATAATTGAGGGTTTTAAATGACAGCGTCATTAGGGTGCTCATAAAGCTAGAAAACACGTCAGTAAAACTATTTTAGAAATGTTCACCTGTGATTTCTTCCTTTCACTGTCCTAATAACTTGTTCGCTGCCAATTACAGAATGGTCTGATGTTGCCCCACGTTATTTTAGGCTTCTGTTAAAAGAAGTTCTTGCCTTTATTTGATGCTTTTCCCAGTTAATTATAATTATGATGATGAGAGTTTAAACCCAAGTCCCTCAGAGTGGCGTGGCTTGAAGATGAGGTGGATTAAGGATTGAGTCAGTTTCAGTCATGACCAAAATCACTGGTTCCAGGTGCTACCCTCAGTTATAACCATGCTCATAAAATGCAACTTTATTATGATTTCACTAGTTATGATTATTACGATATGTTGAGAGCCCCAGCTGATCTCACCACTCCACTGTAATAGACCACTAGACCAACACATAACAAGAACAACGGAAGTCCTGTAGCACCTTAGGGTGCGTCTACACTTGTAAATTAAGTCGATTTAAGCTTGCTTAAGTCGACTTAATTTACTCTGCTTCTACTCTACACTTTCCTTAAATCGACTTAAGCAGCTGCTTAAGTCAACTTAAGGAAAAATTAAGTTGACTTTATAAAACCTAGTTTTAAGTCGACTTTCTGCTTAAGTCGACTTAAGCCAGTCTAGACGGGGAGTACCCCTAAATCAACTTTAAGTCGACTTAGGGGACTCCAGGGCTTTCCCACTGCCCTCCCTGCCAGAGTGGCTGGCACAGGGAGAGCCTGGCATGCCCCCCCAAAGGGCAGGGCAGAGCCCTGCCCACCCTGCCCCTATGCCCTGCCAGGGTCCCGATTTTCTCCCACGAAAGCTCATGTGATAAATAAATCTGTTAGTCTTTAAAAGTGCCACAGGACTCTGTTGTCTTTCTACAATAGACTAACACGGCTACCCCTTTGGAAGAAGTCGGAGAATAAGTGTAGCCAGAACAATGAAAAGCGAACGTCCAAGGGCCACACAGCAGGAGGAATAAAACCTTAAGTCTCCTGGGTTCCAGTTCAATGCCCATATCTCTTCGTGAGCCAGTCCAGTGTCACCTAGGAATTGAGAAAAGCCTTATATTGGGCCCAATTCACCCCTGGTTTGCTGTAGTGCAAATCCAGATTAAGTCATCAGAAATCAGTGCAACTGCTCCAGATTTTAAACTGGCGACAGAAGCTGTCCGCTTGTCCAGTGAAGACAGGATGTTAGTAGAACGCAGCAATGTTCAGAAGCAAAGAAGATGAGCTCACTCTGCACGGCCCCTTTTGCGAAACAAGCTGCTTCTTTTCAGAACAAATCATCTTGAAATACAACAGTGGAAGAAGCTTGTATCACAGCAACACAAATAACCCCGCAGGGCTGGGAGACGCTGGAATTCACTTTGGTTTTTTTCCTCCCCAGGAGAGCTTTTCTTTGAATGTGGCAAATGAGATCTCAGACTGGGAGGAAATTCTATTGAAGTAGAAACCCGATTTGAAAAACTCCATTTGGATGTTACAATGTTGCAGAGAATAAACAGAGTCATTTTGCTCGGCCCAAAAATCTGAAAACGAAAAAGCCCCTCTCAGCGTAGAGAAACTCTGAGCTGGATTTGCATACAGAGGGCGTGCAACGTGAGAGAAACAGGAAAGGGCAAGGATCTGGGAGTCAGACATGTCAGGATTCCAATCTCAGCTGCCACTTCTTTGCTATTTAGGACAGGGCAGGGTGCAGCTGCGATGTGCCTCAGTTTCCCCACGTGTAAAAGGAAGATAACAAGCCTGTGACTTGCAGAGGTGTGGCAAGAATTTCATTCCAGTGGTTAACGTGCCCAGCCTTGGCAGGCGCAGAGCATTTTCATCTCTCTTTAAAGCTAACAGGAGTTGAGAATACAGGGCACCTTGCAGATTTGGGGGTAGATCTGCAACTGGTGTCAATTGTTGTGACAACTCATAGGCTCTAAGGCTAGAAGGGACCAGTATGATCATCGGTTATGTCTACACTTGTTAATTAAAGTCGACTTAGAATATCCACACTTAAATTTTAAGTCGACTTTCAGGGGAACCTACAAAGTCGACCTAGAGCGTCCCCACTGGACGCCTAGGTCGACTTGTAGGGACTAGGTGGACCTGGGACTGGTCCACGGTGGCGGGGGGGTACCCCTTGCCAAGTGCCAGGGGGCTCAGCCTTTGCCCCATTGTACCTGGGTACAATGGGGAAAAGGGGGACAGGGACCCTGGCAGGGCATAGGGGCAGGGTGGGCAGGGCTCTGCCCTTCCCTTTAGGGGGGCATGCCAGGCTCTCCCTGTGCCAGCCACCCTGGCAGGGAGGGCAGTGGGGAAGTCCTGGAGAGCCCTAAGTCGACTTAGAGTTGACTTAGAGCTACTCCATGTCTAGACTGGCTTAAGTCGACTTTCTAAAGTTGACTTAAGCCAAAAGTCGACTTAAAACTAGGTTTTATAAAGTTGACTTAACTTTTCCTTAAGTCAACTTAAGCAGCTGCTTAAGTCGACTTAAGGAAAGTGTAGTGTAGACGCAGAGTAAATTAAGTAGACTTAAGCAAGCTTAAGTCGACTTAATTCACAAGTGTAGATGCACCCATCTAGTCTGACCTCCTGCACAATGCAGGCCTCCGAACCTCACCTGTCCAATCCTGCAACAAACCTCTAACCAATGACTGCTGAGTTCTCAAATCATGGTTTGAAGACTTGAAGGTACAGAGGATCCACCAACAAGTGTGCCGTGCCCCAGGCTACAGAGGAAAATGAAAACCCCCCAGAACCTTTGCCAATCTGGCCTGGGGAAAAATTCCATCCCAACCCCAAAATCCAGCGAAACCCTGAGCATGTGAGCGTGACAATTTATACAAGCTGAGGAGTTGCCCCCGAGACTCTACATTTGCCAAGTACTTTTTGAAGGCGTGAAATGCTAAGTACATGCCAAGTCAATTTATTTTTGTAGTAGCCTGAAATATAAAGGCAGGGTTAAATTTTCGTACCTGGATGCCTCGAATCAGTCCCTTAAATCCATAATTAATACTGAGATAAAAATGACCTGATTTTCAGAGGTCTGATTTCAAGCTCCCATTGAAATCAGATGACTGGTGACATGAAGAGTGAGCTGCGACAGCACAGTTTGACCTGGCTGCTTTCGTCAGAGAACATTTACAAAGATAATTGAATACTATCCATCTTACATTTTTAAAAGAATGCACTAAGAAAACCTTACTTAGGCAGTGAGCTCTTTGGAACCAGGAGCATCTTCTGTAGCTTGTACAATGTCTCTCTATTGCAGTATAAAGTACAGTTATTATTTTATTCCTTAATACTGGAATGACACAAAATGATGAATAAAGCAAATAAAAGTCGTAAAACCAGGACAGGGTATTTTCAACAGTTTTTTTTTTTAATCATACATCTAAAAACATCAGGACTGACTCTTCTCTCCCTTAAACAGGTGTAAATAATTTCACTGAAGCCAAAGGAGCTACATAAACATCAAAAGCCAATTAGATCTGTTGATCCTTGGTAGGCTATACCGCACTTGAGGCAGGTCTACACTTGGGGTGGTAAATTTGCCACTGTTGGTTGATCTTTTGAGATCAATTGAGTGGGTCAGTGGAGACCCGCTCAATCATTTAGAAAGTTGAGCGGGTTAGACCTCCCCCTGAAAAAGCATAGCGCTGAATTGACAGGAGGCCATTTCTCATCCACTCAACGCACTGAAAACACCATGGTGTGTTGGCATTAGGAAGTTGAAGGGAGAGATGCAAGTTATTTTAAGTAACTTGTGTCTCTCCCTATGACTGCTGCCAAAAACTGTGAGATGTGTAGAGCAGGGCTTGACGTCTAATGTGAAGAAGACACCACAGTCAGAGATGGAGGTAGAAACAACCAGTTGGTCTTCTGGATGTTCTTAGATAAGTCACATTCCATTTAGTGCCTCAATTTCCTTACATGTAAAAAAAAATGATGGTTCTGCCCTCCTTTGTAAGGTGATCTATGAACTTGGAAGGATTCAATTTTCATCAATTTTGGTCTCCTTCTCCTTCATCCGCTGCCACTTTTCTGCCTCAGTGTTGAGTCGTTGAGCCTCGAAATGGCACACACTTTGATGAACAAGCTGGCGTCACACTGAGCAGACAGTAACATGGTCCTCCCAGTTGTTGAGAGCAACCTTGAGTGTGTCTTTGTGCTGTTTTCTTTGACTGCCTTTTGAGCGTTGGCCAGTGAAGAGCTGGGAGAAGACAATATGATGAGGTAGATGGTTCTTGAGCATCCAGACAAAGTGGCCCATCCATTAGAGTTGATTTTTCAAGAACAAGGCTTTGTTGTTGATGGACACAGCTTCATGGAAGACACTCGCACTGGTCCAGCGGTCCTCCCATTTGATCCTCAGGATTTGATGCAAGCACCACAGATGGAAGCTTTCATGTAGTGTTGGTAAATGGTCCAGGTTTTGCTGCAGTAGAGTAGGGTAGTCAGCACGACAGCCTTGTAAGCCAGGACCTTCGTCGCTCTCTTTTTTCAAAGACACGTTGTCGCAGCTTGAAGAAGGCGCAACTGATCCGGTGCTGGATTTTTGTAAATTCTTGCCTTGTGGTCCTCTGCTATAACTTGGCCTAGCTTCAAAGGAGGCAACGAGGCCAAATTCCCACCTGGTGCAAATTGATGTTGCTCCATTGAAATCAATAGATGTATGCCAATTTACGCCTGCTGAAAATGTGTGTCTTGCAGTTATGGGTAAGTATCTATTACTTTATGGTCCTTTTGGCTTGAATCTCCTCTGACTTGCACCCAGCTTGCACATCGATGTTGCTCCACTGACTTTAGTGGATTCCTGACTTGTGTTGGGGTCAAGGATAGGAGAATCAAAGTCTTGATATCTTCCATAAAGCCCATGTATGTTGGAATGGAGGAGGGTGCTCTGTCTAGCAATTTCTGGACAGATCACATGGGAGCTGATGTCATTTTCTTTGTCTTTGATAATGTTACATTTCAAATGTAACCTCCAGCTATGTGAACACCCAAGCTCATTCTGAACTCTACAATCCCGTGACTCGAGCACCCCCTTGCTACAACGCAGACTTATCCTTACAACTGGAGGTTTAATTAAAACATGAGTTCTAATAATTAATTTCCTGGGTTCTTATCGGACTGAGCTTCGGGAGCTAATGACTCACATTGTTGGCAATCAGTGTCAACAGGAATGCTTGTGGAACACGAATAGTGCAAACATCAGGTTTTTTTTTACTGCAAATTAAAAAAAAAATCTGTTTTAATTCAGGTTCTTTCAAGTTCCAAGGCAAAGGAAACTAGTTTTGGAAATTTATCAACAGAAAACAAGCTGCGATGATGATGATGATGATGATTGATGCCCTTAAGCATCTAACTTTGGATTCAGCACCTGTGCTAGATGCTCATGCATCCAGCTCTTCGAAAATCCAACTCAAGACAGGGTCTGATCTGTCTGCTTTCCTAACATAGGCTATGTCTACACTTGTAATTTTAAGTCGACTTAGTGCGTCTACACCTATATTTAAACTCGACTTTGGGGGGAACTTACAAAGTCGACCTAGAGCATCCACACTGGACGCCTAGGTTGACTTCTAGGGGCTAGGGGGACCTAGGGCAGGTCCATGGGGGTGGGGGGCACCCCTTACCCAGTGCCAGGGGGGTCAGCCTTTGCCCCATTGTACATAGGTACAATGGGGCAAAGGGGGACAGGGACCCTGGCAGGGCATAGGGGCAGGGTGGGCAGGGCTCTGCCCTGCCCTTTGGGGGGCATACCAGGCTCTCCCTGTGCCCCCCCGGCAGGGAGGGCATTAGTGTAGCCCTGGGGTAGCCCTAAATCGACTTAGGGCTACCCCATGGCTACACTGGCTTACGTCGACTTTAGAAAGTCGACTTAAGCACTAAGTCGAATTTAAAGGAGGTTTAATAAAGTCGACTTAATTTTCATTAAGTCGACTTTATTTTCCTTAAATTGACTTTATTTTCCTTAAATTAAGCAAGCTGCTTAAGTCAACTTAAGGGAACTGTAGTGTAGACACAGGGTAAATTAAGTCGACTTAAGACTTAATTTACAAGTGTAGACGCAGCCATAGAGTAGTAGATTACTATGTGAGTAGTTCCACTGAAAGCAACGGAACTAACTGCGTAGTGAACTATCATTCAAGAGGAAAGCAGTTAGCAGAATCTGGTGTATGAGTAATTCCCCTAGCCGAGATTTTCAAAAGTGTCTAATGATTTTCAGGGCCTTTAGTGATTGGAGACTCCTTCAGGGGGATTGATTTTCCGAAATTGCTGAGCGACTGCACTCTGAAAATCAGACCCCATTAAACTGTGTCAGACCCAAATACCAAGGTGACCGAAATCAAAACTTCCTTTTGGAAATCTTGGCCAGTGAGGTAATCCCAATGAGATTATTTACTACCTGAGTGAGGATGTGCACCACTGGATCTAGCACCAAGATACTGTGATCTTCACCATAGAGACAGTGGAATGTCTCCAGTGTGTGTTGATGACTTGGAAAGACACTGTTGAAAATCATAATTTTGCAGCTCGGCAGGTGAAAAAGCAAGCAGGATAAAAATACAGCCTCGCTCATTTCTTTTAGAATTGACCCTGCCTGGGAAGTCCAATCGCATGGAATAGGAAATGCTACCTTTTCTATAGGGAATTTTTAAAACCACCCTATCAAATTTCACAGATCATTTCATCAGTCCTATCTAGTTCCATAGAATAGCTCAAACAGACTTTACTCATTACGCACTGAGCGGATCCTTAGCTGCTATAGCTTCATTGATTTAAAGATTCTCTCGGATCCTATAGAACTTGAATAATTTCTATAGACCCCTAACTCATTTCATCCCAGTTCAGATCTATAGCAATTTTCCTTATGGGGCAATTGAGTATGATATGGCTTCCTTAAGTAGAGTAGATTTTTTTTTTTTTTTGGAACAATCATTCGTAACACTCATCAGTCTCGTGCATAATTCTGCGATAAAGTCTGTCCTGAAATGCAAGGCTACGCTGGCTTTCTTTTGTTGCCAGGATGAGCTTGGATTCATCATTAAAAGCCATTTCCCGCAGTCCTTCACAGCTGCGTTTGCCATACCAAAAAAAAGAAATTAATAATAATAATTCAAATGAAAAAAGCTTTAGGCTAAGATTTTCCAAGTTGCCTGGGGAGATTTGCAGACCCAATTGTCAGTAAAATAATCAAGGGTTGGTCATCTAAATTCCCAAGGAGTCTTTGAAACGCTCTCGCTCTCACACAAACAGATATGCACACCCAATAACTGAAACTGGCATGCCTGGTGGTGAGAGGTATGTAGATTTCTGAGCAGATTGTGCGGCATGTCCTCTGAACTGCTAGCCCCTTTGCAATGGCACACCCGTGAGCCCAGCCCTGCAAAGACTGGAGCGTGGAAGTAACTTTACAGCTTAAAGTCAATTGAATTCATGATAGCAGAGCAGCTCAGGTGGTCTCTTACACATGCTGGCTCTGAAATAGTGACGGATCCAGGTACTAGCCCTGACACACATCTGTAGCCTCTGCGTGCCAAATCTCATGAGTCAGGGCTTCAGAATCAGGGCCAGGATCTCGTTTAATTAAAATAACAACCCTCCTGTGAAAGGAGGAGTGAGCTCCCTCCGTTACTTTCTTGCCTACAAACAATGCATTTTTCATATCAAGGGTATCGCCTGGGTGTGTTCCGCTAGGCAAGTTGCTGCACGGTACGTCAAGCCCATGAATGCAGCAGTTCATCCCAGCATCTCCTGCCAAGTCCTCCAAGCAGATAAAAGAGGAGGCTCCCCGCTCTCACACCAGAGGGGTTCCATCTCCTTCGCTCCTTGCTCTTCTCCTGCAGCACAGCTTCTTGTCCTGTACTCTCCTTCCCGCGCTTTTTGTTTCCAATGGAACGAGCCAGCATGAGTCGAGTCTCAGTCAGCAAGTCGAGTGGGGGTGGAAGCAAGCGATTCAGCGCCGGTTCCGCCGGGCTGGGCGGAGGTTTTGGCGGCGGCGGCGGCGGCCGAAGCAGCTTCAGTTCCGTGTCTGTCTCCCGGGTTGGAGGAGGAAGAGCTGGGGGCTTTGGAGGCGGCGGTGGCTTTGGCAGCAGAAGCCTGTATAGCCTAGGTGGAAATAAAAGAATTTCCTACAGCGCTGGCGGTGGAGGCTTCAGGAGTGGATACGGTGGTGGAGGATACGGTTTCGGTGGAGGAGCAGGCAGTGGCTTTGGTTACGGTGGAGGAGCAGGTGGTGGCTTTGCTCTCGGTGGAGGTGGTGGGTATGGCTTGGGTGGTGCTGGTGGTGGCTTTGGGGTGGGTGGCCCCGGGTTTGGTGGAAGGGTTGGCCCCGGTTTTCCCGTCTGTCCACCCGGCGGCATCCAAGAAGTGACCATCAACCAGAGCCTCTTGGCTCCCCTGCACCTGGAGATCGACCCAGAGATCCAGAAAGTGAAAGTGCATGAGCGGGAGCAGATCAAGACTCTCAACAACAAATTTGCCTCCTTCATTGACAAGGTGAGCACCTGGCCTGAATCCACAGGTTGCATAATAGCCTCGCTGGGTAGGTCGGTGTCTTTGAGACAAAAAATTGAATGCTATCCTCTTCCATGAGCGTGTGTTGTCTGGGCAATTTCTGTACTCATCATGGCTTATCCACCAGTGACAGCATTAGGCAAAATCATTGATTAAAAGCCAGGAATTTATCTTAAATTTCCATTAGACATAAACATGCCAGGGGGTGGGAGGAGACAATAAACTGCCTTGTAAAATCTGTCTCAACATTTCACTGGATAATAAACCTTCAGTTAGTGTAATTTGCCAGAGATCCATTGAACTCGATGGCATTATGTTGTTTTAAAGGAGTTGTGGGTCTGGAACCCGATTTCCAAAGATATTTACACACTTAAAGATAGACACCTAGTGGGGCTTCAAAGCGTCTGATGAAGTGGGATTTTCTCCCATGAAAGCGCATGCGATAAATAGATTTGTTAGTCTTTAAAAGTGCCGCAGGACTCCTTGTTTGTTCCAGTGGGCTAACCTGCTGTGGTTCTTTTCAAAATCCCACTAGGCAGCCACCTGCATCTTGAGGTGCCTAAATACCATTGAAAATCTGGCACCTAGTCCCAAAATTCCTATATAAAAAATACTTATGTTCTCCCTACCCCCCTCTCTTCTTCTCACTCTGTCTTGAATAGAACCATCAATCTTTTTCTCATCTGTGGTTTTGTGGGTAGTTTGAATGGGTTTAAGCACTGTTCTGTCGGTTCTTTTTTTTTCCAGGTTCGATTCTTGGAGCAACAGAACAAAGTACTGGAGACCAAATGGACTCTGCTGCAAGAACAGGGTCAGACTACCATCAAACGGAGCCTTGATCCTCTTTTTGATGCCTACATTAACAACCTCAGGAGGCAGCTAGATAGCCTCCTGGGGGAGAAAGGAAGGCTGGATACAGAACTGAGGAACATGCAAGACATGGTGGAGGACTTTAAGAACAAGTAAGAAACTATGTAATAAAATCTAGGCTATTGGTATGCATGAAAATCCAAGCCAGGGATTTCATACTGTAATGAAGCCAATGGAGTTGCTCTAGTGTAACTGAGATCAGTATTTGACCCACTGATTTGTTAAAAATAAAACAGCTGAGGATTTAAAAATTCATATTCCCAAGAGTAGTTGACGTGTATATTAGAGAAATGGTGCTCCTGAAATAGGGCATGCAAAAATTTCAAAAGCACCAGTGACTTAGGAGAGTTTTCAAAAAGTGACCCAGCACTTAAAACAAAGTCCCATTGACTTTTGATTTCCAAAACTGACAGTTACGTAGGCACCTAAATCCTTTTGGCTTTCTGTGGGACTTAGGCACTTTTGCATTTTACCCCGTATTTCAAATGCTGTCTCTCCAACCCTCCTGTTTACAAGACTGTCTTAATCTTTGCATCCTATAAAGCATGAGGTAGCCTGGCTTGCAAAGATCAGATCTGAAAAAATTACACTTGAGGATAAGAAATGTCTAGATGGATGGAGGTGTTCTTAGGAATCTGCTCATGACCTTGGGATGGTGGTATGTCTATGAATTGGCTTCTCGTATTTGTTTGGGTTTCTTGTCTTTGTATGTTTCCTTGGCTTTTTTAATGCTTTATAGAGCTATGTATCATAGAAGATCATGCATGCTCCATTTTATTCTTTAAACTATGGTTCCAGGAAGATGGAAATACTGCATAGGAAACGGACCTTGTCCTCTTTCAAATCCATGTAGGAAGCTCCCCATTCATTGCCTCTTTTATCTCCTTCTCATACCACAGTCAAACACAAAGCTGGCAAAAACTGTCTATAAACATCCAAATCACCATTACCCCAGGCCAGCCAATATAACGCTTCCTTTCTTCTAACTCGCCAACACCCACCCTGCCTATTTGATTTAGCCCTAAGCCATGAAGTTTCACAGGAGCGTATTTTTAGCCTAATGAGGTGCTTTTGCAGAACGGCAGCTAAAAGATCCTTGAAATAAATTATACAGTTGATTAGTCAACCTGATTTTATTATATATTTACAGACATTTCCATGGCAGTCCCATCTAAAGCAATTAGTGCCTCTTGGACCCTGCAAAGATTTTATTAACATGTTTAACTAACCAGTAGCTGTCCTTGTATCTGGGACTAGATTTTAAGCAAGCGTGTCTGTTCTAGTCTCTGTACTTTTTTTCAGATGTGGACTCCTTTCAGCAAACCAAAATGAAAAAAAAAATCTATGGCATGTACATTGCCTCACGTTGCACAGTAGCTGAGCAGCACAGAGTTGAGAATGGATTTTTCTTTACACGCCCATGAAGGGGGGTGGTGTTTATACCCTTTTGTTAATGATGGGAAATTGAAAGACAGAGCCATGAAGGACATCATTTCCCAGAGCTCTCGAGTGATCTAGAACCCTAAGTCATTTTAGTCCTTTTAAAAATGCCACCCTAGATTGCTGTCAAAGTCAGATGGGTGGTAAAACAAGGATTTGAAATGGGGTGTCACCACTCATCTACTAGCACCCTACATGCTGGACTGCTGACCTATCAGGCAGTTGCAGAAGAAATACTTCAATTAGTCATTCTACTGGTTGATGCTGCTACCTCAAGACCTGATATCACTAGGTAAGCTTGAGAAATGGTGGTGAGATTTTCAAAGGCACGAGGTAGATCCAGGCACCTAATTCCTACTGATCTTCAGTGCTTTGCCTTTGAAAATCTCCCCCCACTGTCCCTGTAGTTTGGAACAGGAGCAGCTTGCGTCATAGAAATGTAGGATGTGAAAGGACCTTTAGAGGTCTTCTAGTCCAGTTCCCCGCACTCATAGCAGGGTCTCTGTCTTCTCTGCTACTCACTCGAGCTGAGGGGTCCTGTTGTAACACTCTCTCCTTTTTATCCCAACAGATATGAAGATGAAATCAACCGGCGCACAGCTGCAGAGAATGAGTTTGTGGTGCTCAAGAAGGTGAGTTGTGCAGCATCAGGGCACTCATTCCAAGAAGAGGGCACTCCAAATAAAGCCAGTGATGGTTGTGGGTGTCCGGCCTCCACCACCTTCAGCCCTGGCTGAAAACGATAGTTCAGTCTGGCCCTGGACAGTCTAGGGATGTGGGCGGGATTCTCAGTTGGAGTAAATTGGCGTAGCATCATTCTCTTTGGAAATGAAATCACCTCAGGGCTGAGAGAAAGGAAGCCTCCTCCGCACTTGTTGCATGCTTGTTATATGGAAAACAATGGCTGGTGGATATGCCTAGTGGTAAATCCAGTTGCCCCACCCTGGCTCTTTTGCCACCACTTCCCGAATCCAGGAATGGCAGAACCAGGGACGTGAAATGTGCTAGCACCCATGCAGTGGAGATATTGGAGTGACACAGCTATGTTCCTGCCCCTGCAATGTTTTATGCCCTCACTGCTCTCACCTTGGGACCTGACTGTGTTCCCCACACACATGCACGCTGAGGGGGTGGATCAGAGACAAGAGTGGGACCCGGAGGAGGGGGCTGGGGTGGCCGCCCAGTGCACAAGTCATGGTGGCCACCAGGGAGCTGGTAGAATTCCCCAGCCTTGCCTGGTCCTATTTCCCAGCCACTGCAGATCCTGGAGGAGACGCCTTTCCTAGAGGAGAGACAGGAGCTCATGAACCAGCCATTAGGGTGGAACAGGGGCCAAAACGAGGCATTGGCCCCTGGGCAGGGGTAGTGGCAATCTGGGTAGCCGCAGCTAAGGGGGGGCTGGCACAAAACTCCTGGCATAAGCTACCCAGGACCTGCTGTAAGAATATCAGGACACCCTTCCCAGTCTGAGAGCTGGCTGCCCCCTCCCAGGAGTTCCCTGGACTCGCCCTTCTATCGCTCCACCTGCTACCACACCCCAATCATCACTTTCCTCCACCCCTATAAGTGGTACTGCCTCAGTGTGGCTCCCACGGAGGAATGCACAGGACTTGCCTTTAACAACCCATTTTAAAAGAACTTGTAAATACGATAGCGGATGGGTGGTCCTTGCTGTTCCCACCAGAGCCTTTGGCCGACTTCGGTAGCTCATCACACCAACCATGACCTTTGCCTTCTTTCTTTTAGGATGTGGATGGCTCCTACATGAACAAGGTCGAGTTGCAGGCCAAAGCAGATGCTCTGGCAGATGAAATTAATTTCCTGAGAGCTCTATATGAAGCGGTAAGCAGCTGTCCCCATTGTTTTAGAAATGTAGAACGTTCCCCACCCTACTGCACTGCTGAGTGGGGAGGTATCGATGTATGGTATTTTTATGGTCCTCTTTAAAATGCTATATGAGCATCTCATAACCTTCAGTGTATTCACTCTCGCAGCACCCTAGTAAGGAAGGAAAGTGCTATCATCCACATTTTACAGATGGGAAATGGGTGCACAGAGAAATTAAAGTATTTGCTCCAAGTCACACAGAGCAGAGAAGGTGTCCTAAGGGAGCCCTTTAACCATTGCACCATACTACCTTTGATAAGCAATAGCTAGCATGGACTACTGTAACAAATCCCTCCTCATGTGTCATCAGACGGGTTTATATTCTGAACCTACAGCACGGATTGCTATTTTTCAAACTACGGGGCTAGTTGCTATATTGAGCCCAGCAGTAGATGACTCAGCAGCAGAGAGATGGCCTAGGATCACCGAGAAAATTCAAATAAAAGAAGGGATCATCTATCCCATGCATTTGTAGTTGGTCACAATTTTGCAACCAAAAATTTTTCCTGATGACAAATGAGTTTTCAGCAAAAATGAGAATTTTTTTGAAAATGCCGTTTTGACTAAATTTTTTAATGATAAAATTTCCAGCTGAAATCAAAACATTTTTGTTTGGTTCTTTTTGTTATATATTGCTTTAAGGAATTTTTTTTTAAAATTCAAATTAAATACAAACAAAAACATTTAGCTTTGTTACATTTTGAAATTTTCCGCACGCGTGTGTGCACACACACACACACAATCAAAATATTTTGAATGAAAAATTGTTGCTCACTAGTTTTCTTGGAGGGAAAATCCAATTTATGACCGGATCTATTATTTTTATTAGATGTATTACTGTTACAGATTGGAGCCTCAATAGTTTCCAGGACCCGATTGTACTAGATATTCTATGTTATTTATTAGGTGTGTCATAGCGCTGGGATTTTTTTGCCTTCCTCTCTAGCATTGGGCACAGCTCACTTGCTGGTGGATTCTCTGCCTTTTAAAGTCTTTCAGTCATGATTTGAAGACTTTATAACTCAGTCATAGGTTAGAGGCTCATTACAGGAGTGGGTGGATGAGGTTTTGTGGCCTGTGTTGTGCGGGAGGTCAGACTAGATGATCATATTGGTCCCTTCTGAGCTTAGAGTCTATGAGTCTATGGCCTAGGAGCTCCAAGTCACAGAGCAAGATCCCATTGTGCTAGGTGCTGTACAAATGGAGAACAAAAAGTCAGCCCACTTCCCCAAAGAGCTTGCAGTCTAAGGAAATATGGAGATTGACAGAGGAACATGGGAACCCAAGAAAATAATGAGACACAAGCGGCTATTGGGTGGTCAGGTATCTCAGGATCCCTGCTGTTTCCTGACTGTCGGCTCTCCGTACAACCCAAATGACTCAGGCTTTGTATATGTCTTGCAGGAACTGAACCAGATGCAGCAACAGGTCTCCGACACCTCCGTCGTCCTGTCTATGGACAACAACCGAAGCCTGGATCTGGACAGCATCATCCGGGAGGTCAAAGCACAGTATGAGGACATTGCCAACAGGAGCCGAGCTGAGGCGGAGTCCTGGTACCAGACCAAGGTTAGTCACTGATCGTAAGTGGGACTGACGGCCAATAACAGCCTTGGCTTTTTTATAGCTCTGATTTACTGCATGCATTCAGTTCCTCACTCTGCACCATCGACGCAACGGTCTCCTACACATTACTCTTTTAACCACTAGGCCATGGTGTCTACAGCCTTCAAGGTGCTAGATCGTTCACGCTTTCTATGTTGTGGTAATGACAGGTGTCTTTTGATCCACACACAACATTAAGAAAAGGTGGAATCACATTGTGTCAAGTACTGTGATGGCTAACGCTAGACAGACACACAAGGTTTCGTTGAGTACATGCAACATTGTCCTGTTAGTGTTTGGTGGCTTCTGCAGTACAAGACTTATGGTTTCCAAACAATTTAAATGGATACTACCCAATTCACCAATGCTGCAAGAAGTAATGGCTCATATTCTCCCTTGTCTCACCCTTCTGGCTGAATATTTAGTTCGAGGAGCTACAGGTCTCCGCTGGGCGGCACGGTGACGATCTACGCAACACGAAGGTTGAAATTTCAGAGATCAACCGGATGATCCAGAGACTGCGGAATGAAATTGACAACGTGAAGAAGCAGGTAGGGTGGACATCTCATTACATGGGGCAGGATAGTGGTTGTGGGGGTGTGAAGCACATGCGAGGGTGGGAAGGAGCTCATGTGCTGAATAACGGTTTGGCTGATGGGTTCGGAGCCAGGAGGATGGTTGAGGTGGTTCTGGTTTTCTCAGAGATGGTGAGGCCAGCATGAGGGAAGCCGTTTCAGCCCTTTGCTTGTGTAAGACACCGTAAGTTGCATACAGAGTGCTCATACTTGCATAGCATCCATTACCAAAGTATCCCTCATGCTCCTCAGCGTGCATTTGAAAAGTGCCCCTGGGAAGAAAAAGGAGAAAAGATTCATAGAATCTTAGAAGATGAGGATTGGAAGGGACCCAAGAGATATCTAGTCCAACCCTCTGCTCAAAGCAGGACCAACCCCAACTAAATCATCCCGGCCAGGGTTTTGTCAAGCCAGGCCTTAAAAACCTCCAGTGACAAGGATTCTGCCCCTCCCCAGGGAACATATTCTAGCGCCTCACCATCTTTCTAGGGAAAAAGAAATACCCAACCTCGACCTACTGCCATTTGAACCTATTACTCCTTGCTCTGTCTTCTGCCACCCCGTAAAGCATTACAATTGACTTCAGAGGAATGACTCCTGATTTGCCTTGTTATAATTCAAAGGGGATTCATATTAGTTATTTCAATGATCTAATTGTCCCTCTTGGTTTACATGGGCTGGAGAGGATGGCCATGCCCAGGGTGAGCTTTCAATCGCCCCATCAAATAACACTTCAATGTTCCTGGTTTGCAGTGTGCCAACCTGCAAGCGGCCATTGCTGAGGCCGAGGAACGTGGTGAAATGGCCCTCAAGGATGCCCGAGCAAAATTGGCTGACCTGGAGGATGCCCTGCAGAAAGCCAAGGCAGACTTGGCACGCCAGCTGCGGGAGTACCAGGAGCTGATGAACGTCAAGCTGGCCCTGGACATTGAGATCGCCACCTACAGGAAGCTGCTGGAAGGAGAGGAGAGCAGGTGGGTGCACGATGCAATGCTATTTTTAGTAGCTGGGTTGATCAGAGCTGTCTTTGGTATGTCTGCTTGTGCTGTGATGACACCTCCAGATTGCAGTGTAGACATACACACAATGAGGGACAGAATAAAGGGTCCATTTTAGCTTGAGCTCTCTAGAGCAAATAAGGTGGTGTTCTTCATGTTCATACAACTCCTAGCATATTGTGAGTAATACTGGAAACATGTCCCAGTAATTAGAAGATAAAAAGAATAATTTTTTTAAAAAAAATGCCAGAAGCATTCATAAGGCCAAAAAAGCCGATGGGAACTGGATGCCTAACTCCTTTCAGTCCTTTTGAGAATTTCAGCCTGTGATCCTAAATCAATTCAGACTAGAAATAAGGTATAACTGACCGAAGGACAGGGTAGATTCTCCACTACTGTGAATCTCTGAATCAAGACTGGGGGTCTTTCTAAAACATATGCTCTGGCTCCATCTAGAGTAATGGAGACAGGAATGTAGGTGATCAGACTAGATGACCAGAATGGTCCCTTCTGGCCTTAATATCTTGAATCAATCTGTGTTGGTGATTGGATACCTATGTTGCTCAAGGCATGACTTATATTCTTTCCTTCCTGTCTCTTTCTTCCCTAACAGGTTGGCAGGAGAGGGCATTTCACCCGTGAGCATCTGTAAGTGTCTTGATTTCTGACCGATCCTTGGCATTTCCAAAGGAAGCTGCTCTCTGGGTTGGGTTTCCCTCTGGAAACCAGAGAGACTTCAATCATTCTGGTTCTTGTTTTGCAGCTGTGGTCAGTTCCTCAACTGCCCTTGGCTACGGAGGTGGAAGCGGCCTGGGAGGAGGACTGGGAGGAGGACTTGGAGGAGGACTTGGAGGCGGCCTTTCCCTTGGAGGTGGCGGAGGAGGCGGCGGTGGCGGATATGGTCTTAGCCTGGGAGGCGGTAGCGGATTCAGCCTTGGCGGCGGTGGCGGCGGCGGCGCTGGATATGGTTATGGAAGCGGGATCAGTATTGGAGGTAGCAGCTTCAGTACTGGAAGTGGGAGAGGTCTGGGCGGGGGCCTGAGCTCCGGAGGGTCCGGCAGCTCCAGCGTGAAGATCGTGTCGAAGACCACGACCAGCAAAAAAACCGTCAGATAAAGAGGAAGACGCCAGTGCTCCCCGCATGAATGAAAACACGTTTCCTACCTGCTGAAAGCAAGTGCAGCCCTTGAAATCCATTGTGTAAATAGCCACGCTACTCCTCTCATGCTTGGCCTTTCACCTTTTTCCCAGCGGATTGGGTGCAGCCAGGATCTTCCCATGGAAACCAGGAATGTTGCTGCCAAGGCAAACCATTTCCTGGGCATTTGTTACAATCCCTTTCACGTGTGAGGTTCTGAAGAGCACAGCGGCCAGACCGTGTTCCCAATTTAGCAGGTGCTTTCTCTTTAATTCCCATTGGAATCATGTGCTGAATTTCTTGCTTTGCCGAATCGGGACCTGTCTGATCCCCACTGCCAGTTAAATCCATCACTTCAGCTGATGGGAAAGGGATGTCTCCATGCGCATGCTGTGAGAACTTGCCTAGATTCAGGTTCTCTGAAATCCTTTCCTGTTTGAGCCTGTTCACTTAACTGACAGTAAAAAAAAGAAAGAAAATTAGAGCCACAGCCTCACACCGTTTCAAATCCCTGTGTTCTAGCCAAAGAAAATAATTACAAGGCATTACAATAAGATGAGATCTTTGCTCCAACATGCATTCTAAGCTGCTGTCTTGCTGGCCACTAAAAGTATCTTCAGCTCCGTCTTTTTTGTGAGTGATCCAGTGGAGAAGGTGATTTGCTTGTTTGATGTATGAAGTGCAGCCCTGGTTTCTAATTCTTTGTCCTCACAGCTACAGCCCCTTGACTTTCGGGCGTATGGTATTGTATGTCCAATAAACAGCATTTGTCATTTTTAAACCTGCCGTTTTGCTATGTTTTTTCCTCCCTGAAATATTATGTTGTGTATCAACGTTACACCAAGAGAGTCCCCACTGAGTTCAGGTCCCCGTTGCACATGCTCTACAACCCTCTAGCAAGAGACAGTCTCTAGCTAGAAGAACTTCAGAGCATATGTCTGCACTATGACTGGGAGGTGGAATTTGCAAATCAGCTAGAACTTTAAATGAGCTAGTGAACTAAAAGTATCAGCATGGAAAGCGGTTCAAGATAGTCGCCCACATACAATTCTGGCCGAGATCCTGGGTACATACTCGAGCGGCTAGCCCTACCCATTGTCCATGCTGCCGTGGCTGTGCAGAAATCTTTAGTGCACTAGTACTCTATGGCTACCCAAGCTGGGAATTATGCTTCTCAACTTGTAGATGTCCCTCTGTTATAAAGCAATTAAAGAGGGGAGAAGGAACGGTCATTATCCCCATTTTACAGATGAGGACCTGATTGCATAACCTGTCCACAGTCTCACACAAAAACTGGGGGAGAGCTAAGAATGGAACCCAGGCCTCCTGAATCTCATGAATATATTAATACAATTCAGCGGCTTCTAAGTAAGAATTGGTGGAATATAGTGAGAACAGGGAACATCCCCAAACTGGCCCCACCATAGCAGACACACACAACAGAGTCTGTTGATGGTCCTTCACAATGGATGCAGCCCAAGCCTTACTTTTCTGGAGTTTAATTTTATTTTTAACGAAGGCTGAGGTCTTCAAAGGAAATCAGTGAAACCGGATGTCTGATTCCTATCCATATCCCTGAGAAGACCCAAGCACCATGGCTTAAAAAGCTAAAACATGGTTTTATAAACATGTCTTTGTTCTCAAACCCCCTCTAGTGGCAGCTGTTCAGGATTTCTCTCTGGTCTTCCTTCTTACTCTCTCATGCACAACAAAGGACACTATTCTGTTTCATTTTGCTGGGTGAAGCTAATGAGACCCACCCAGTCTGAGTACCAGGCTGGGTCAAAAAAATAGCTCTGCATCTTAATATGGAACTCTGTAATGTGCAATGCTAAATAGCAGGGGAAGTGGAATGGGGGTGGGGGAGCAGTAGGGGTCAGTGCTCCCTCAGTGGAAATATTATGGAGGGTCCACTCCCATGTAAACACAGACATGCTGGGAAGCGGGGGAAGGAAGTGACAGTGGGACCCAGCTGCCTGGAGCATCTGACATGGGGCTCACAAATTTTGGGAATGGCCCAGGAGCAGATGGGAACTCTCAGGACCTGGCTAGGGCTGGCTGCCTCCCCCACTCTCTGTTTGGTGAACTGGATTGGTGGTTAACAAATGCTCCCACACTAACCATCCTTTGATGCCCACTAGATGGGTGATGGACCAGGTGCACTTCACGGTATTGACTATAACTAATGGCACATTTGATCTTGTAAGGCAATATGGCCCCTTTGGAAAGTGAAATCGGACAGGAATTTCCTTCTGGCTGACACATAAGGTCAAACACAGCAAAGAACCTCTGTGGGGCAGGTTCTAGGTGTTTAGGGCCTGATCCTTCACTGTCCTGCCCCATATACAGTGATTTATGAGGAGAAGCTGAGGGAACTGGACTTGTTTAGTCTGCTGAAGAGAAGAATGAGGGGGGATTTGATAGCAACCTTCAACTACCTGATGGGGGGTTCCAGGGAGAATTGAGCAAGGCTGTTCTCAGTGGTGGCAGGTGGCAGAACTAGGAGCCATGGCCTCAATTTGCAGTGGGAGTGGTCTAGGTTGGATATTAGGAAAAACTTTTTCACTAAGGGGGTGGTGACACACTGGACTGGGTTCCCTGGAGATGTGGTGGAATCTCCATCCTTAGAGGTTGTGAATGCCTGGCTTGACAAAGCCCCAGCTGGGATGGTTTATGTGGGTTGGTTCTGCTTTGAATGGAGGGCTGAACTAGATACCTTCTGTGGTCTCTTCCACCCATAATCTTCTAAAATTTACAGGGATATGAAGTGAGTGCAATGAGACCCAGGTAGGTTGCACGCTTCTCTGCAGCGCCCCCTCACCTCATACCTGACCCGGAAAATCCTGGAGGGTTTGAAGAGACCGCTTACAATTTCTATTACTCCACATAAATGACTAGAGAAAGTGCCCAACAGTCAGGAATCAAGCGCAAAAAGTCAGATAGGTCACCTACAGAATACGAGCGCATTCAGACAATCCATAAACAGGTTTATAGCTGCTTAGATTCCAAGGCCAGAAAGAACCCCTGTGATCCTCTAGTCTGACCTCCTGCATGACACAGACCAGAGAACTTCCCCCAAATAATTCCCAGAGGAGATCAATGGCTGTGGTTCAGAGGAGCCTTTGAAATGCTATGATATCTGAAGGAGGAAATGAGACCTCAGATCTGCAGTAGGGGGACCATTTATAAAAACTGTGGTTATTGAGCAGGATGATGAGATGGAGGTGAAGTCATCCCCCAGAATGTTAAGCTACGGCGAAGGTTGCTGCCTCGGGAAATGACAGCTCAGAGAGAGCAGATCACACCTACATATCAAAGCAATCTAAGAGCGTAAGTGAGTGTACCACTGGCACCTTGGCAGGCTGGATTTCCCTGTTCCATGGTAATGCCCTTGTGGATTTTATCCCAATTTGTTCTTTTTGGGAATTAGATTTTTTTCCCCCATCACCCTCTGAGGTCTTTTGCTGCATGTCCACCAACCATTTGGAGCTTGTTGGCCCCTCTCTCCTGTTCCCTGGCAATATGGATGTTTTAGAGACCTGCCTTCTTGCCATGATTGTCTCTACCTTTGTCCCTCCCATCCTTTAAGGGATTTTCCCCAGTAAAAGAGTGTTTCCTGGCCTATATTATCTTTGTTCTCTAATTTCTAAAAGGAAAGAGGGTGGGGACAATTTGTGTCAAACTGTTCAAACTCAGCCCACCCACTATTCCATCTACTGCCCAATCCATGCAACCCTGACCCAAAGGAGAACCCTCATCAGTGTCTGAGGCAGGGGGAGGTTGTACTGTGAAATTGTCTGATCTCACCTTCCCTGCAGGAGGGATGACATCCATGCTTGGAGGAACTGATCCTTATCTGGATTTTAAGGTGTGATCTGTCCTGGAGTTAAGGTAGAATCTCACTGACAGACTTGGTCTCTGTGTTTCTGTGATGCATGGAAACAGAAGTCAAGACTGACATGCGCTTGTATAGCATCTGTATGTGGTTTAGCCATTGACCCATTTCTGCTGTCACTATAAGGTTCCTGAGTAAGGTTAGGTGTGGTCTCTGATGATCTTTCTCACGCCAATGATCCTTGTGTGTCTAATAACCTTTGCTTCATATATTAAAAGATCTGGTTGGGAAATGATATTTTCAGCAATATTTTTCATGAAGAAATGAAAAAATAATTTCCTAGTCAAATCTATATTAAAAAAATCTTTAACAAAGCAAACCTCAATAGAAATTTTTTGTCATTTTCTTTGCAAACTCCCTAATCTCAAATTGTTTGGCTTTTGAGGAAAACAGGAATTTTTTCTAGGAAAACTGAACTTCTTTGAATGGAAATTTCCATTACATTGAGAAGGCATTTTCTATCAAAAATATTTAAGTGAAAATTTTTCAATGAAATCCAATTTTTTCATCTTAGTCTGCTCTGTAGATATTTATTTATTTTCAAAGGCTAAGACCACACATTTCTTCTTATTGCTGACAGGAGATAATTGATCCAAAATACTGCCCATCACCAAAAGATGCTTGTTTTAGCCAATGAGAAGCCAAAAATAATGATGATAATAATTGAGTTTGAGAGATGGAAAAAAGGAGGCATGAAGCCTCTTTCATCACACAACTTGTCTTCATCCTTTCAGAAGGAATGAACTTTATCTAGGGGGAACCCACAGGAAAATAAATTTCAAAGGGGGGGCTGGACTATAAAGTGAGGGGCAAAAACACCTTAAGGTCTCTCTCCCTATGCATCACTTGTTCACCTAAGATGACGAAAGAAACAGTGTTTGAGAGCAGATTCTGGCCTGAACATGTGGTCAGCATTGTTACTGGAAACAAAAGGGATTTCACCTTGAATCAAACCTAGTCTGTTAAGCTTTGTGAAGTATTTTATCATTATTTCTCAAAGAACCATTTTTGCTTTTAATGCCTTATACCTCTACTCACTTAAAATCTCTTTGTATTTCAATTAATTTGTTCTATTCTTTATCAAATTAATCCAGTTAAACTAAATTGTCTTTTAACTGAATTGTGCGGGTACCTCTATTTAAAGTAGCAGACTGTTGACTATTGATCCTGTTAGAGAGAAAATGGACCTAAAATATCTAACTTGTCCAGGAGAGGACTGGACAGTACAGAACATATGTTTTAGGGGAAAGTTCGGGACTGGGAAGCCAAAAACTGAGATCATGGCCTTGCACTTTGGGAAGAACGGAATTCATGTCACGCTCAGCTCCGATATGAGCAGCTGGAGTATTGTCTGGGAAACCCAAAATCTTCCTAAGAAATTTGTTTTGGATTAACTCCAGGCCAAGAGTTTCAGGGCTTGAGTCTCATTGAACATTAGTAAGATTTAAGATCCTGAATCCTTTAGGAGCATATGAAAAATATTACCCCTAAATCCTATTGTAAGTTCATTGGGGATTGGGCCTCTAACTCCTTCAATGAACTTCTGAAAATCCTGGCCAAGGACCCTGTACTATATGAAGGCATCTACTTACAACTTTTCTTCCAACTCCCACCATTCTAAGGTAGAGACTGGGGGAGGCCTAATCTTTATTAAGAAAGAAACTATTAAGCTTGGATGACACTGAATGAGTCATTCATGAGCCAGTAGGAATGAGAATGCTTCTTTGATCTAGCAGTTTGGGGCCAAATTGCTCCTCCAGCTTACAGTGATTTAAAACATGTTTGGCCTAGTCAACACTCAGTTCACTGCTGTAAATCTGAAGCAATTCCATTATAGGCGGGGGAGTTGCTCTGGATTTGCTCCAGGATAAATGACAGCAGAATCTAGCCCCATTGACATCGGTGTAGTTCCTCCACAATCATGAATGAGGCCTGTCATACGTAGGTGTTTTTAGTCAGCAGGCTTGAAGCCTCTTGTTTCACAGGGACATGCCCTTAATGCCTTTGACACCCTGCTAGGGCCTGGGATACGGAAAACCTTTAGAGTTTGCCCAAGGACACTCTTAGCCAGCCTATCAGGCAGTGAACCCACTGGAGCTATACGATGAACGGCTGCACCTTGAGCTAAAAAATCAGCCTCATGACCAGTCTGCTGTCCCAGATTGACAGCCTCTGGACATGGCCTAGCAAGATGGACCCTTAATCATTCATCAACCATTGGGTAACTAATGCCCAATACAGTCGTTGATGTCTGGCAGTGTAATTACAAGCGACCTCTTGTGGTGGGGGTGGGGATCTGGCACACTGATGGGACTTCTCCAAGAAAGAGTTTAAAAGCCAGGACATGGTGCAGATCCTGCGGCTCTTTGACACACACATGAGACTATATCATCATATCTCCTCCAGAGTATCCATGCCCCATTCTTTATTTTACCTCCCTCCTCACACCTCCTCCCCACGTTGGCAACTATGACTGCAGGCGTGGGAGGTGTGAGATTTCCAATCCATGCAGAGACCGACCCCCATCTCTGACACTTGCACGGCAGCACAGAGGTTTTAGACTTACAGCGGCACAAGCTCATATTCTTGCTGGAGCCCAACAGCCCTGCACATCCCACTCCGTTCCCTACATCTTGCAGGACCAGTGTAGTGTTCTGGTTCCAGTGGGGCTGAGCGGCAAAAATGGTGGAGAAAATAGCATATCTGGCACTATTTCGACTGAGCATTCCCCTGTGTACAAGGAATTCTCATCTGGTGCCATCAGGCTGGTTTCTGCTTCCTTTGCAGGACTGGATTGGGACTCAGGCTACGTCTAGACTTCGAAATAGGGAAGCAATTCCCAGGTTGCACAGGCTGCGATCTAGGTTTCATTGAGCTAGGATGCTAAAAATAGTACACCTAGATGCCCCAAGTACATACCCAAGGTGCCCAGCTGGGATTGACCTCCAGGCCACTAGTCCAGGCATCCGATCCCTTCTCTCTATGCTACCACAGCTATGTTACTATTTTCAGGACCTCAGCTCATCCCAGTCCTCTCTCCAAGTGAGGTTGTATCTACAGAGGTTGGAGAGGGCTACAGGAGGACAAGGAGACCCTCACCCAAAGACCAGATGAATTCATGGCCAAAAAAAGACGTCCACCTCTGAAAGGCACATTTGTTCACATGCCCAGGAGCCCGGTGTATGAATAATAAATTCCACCAGCCAGTTCTAAGAAACAAAAAGTTTCAACAACAGCCTAGGGTGGGGGCTGCATTGTCATGATCAGTCACCCCAGACTTGTAGCTGCAGCTCTTTGCACATTACTTCTGCCTTTTGTCAGTGATTTCTCCTTGGAATTCCTTTCTGATGAACGACAGACGCACTGTCCCCACCCTATGGGAAATGCTGAATGGAAAGTTTAGTTTATTTTCATTTCCTTGTAAGCTGTTCAGAAGAGATTTCCCTTTGCACCTAGTGTGTTCTTTGACTAGAGAGAGAGGTTGCAAAAATAAAAGGGGTCCCCAGTGGTAGTACGGATTGATAGCCAAAGCTGGGATTTTCAAAAAAGTCTATGGGATTTCAGTAGGTGATTCCCATATGCTTAGGAGCAGCGAGATTGAATGCAGTCATAAACTTCTGGCTCCTTACTTTTCACCCCTCAGGAAACCATTTCAATCTGAGGTCTTCATTCGCCACTGTTAGGGTGCGTCTACACTTGTAAATTAAGTCGACTTAAGCTTGCTTAAGTCGACTTAATTTACCCTGCGTCTACACTACAGTTTCCTTAAGTCGACTTAAGCAAGTTGCTTAAGTCGACTTAAGGAAAATAAAGTTGACAATGAAAATTAAGTCGACTTTATTAAGCCTCATTTTAATTCAACTTAGGGCTTAAGTCTAGTTTTTAAAGTCGACTTAAGCCATTGTAGACCTGGAGTAGCCCTAAGTCGACTTAGGGCTACACCAGGACTCCCTCCCTGCCGGGGGCGGGGGGGGGGCGCAGGGGGAGCTTGGCATGCTCCCCCAAAGGGTAGGGCAGAGCCCTGCCCACCCTGCCCCTATGCCCTGCCAGGGTCCCTGTCCCCCTTTGCCCCATTGTACTCAGGTACAATGGGGCAAAGGCTGAGCCCCCTGGCACTGAGCAAGGGGTCCCCCCTGCCCCTGTGGACCTGCCCTAGGTCCCCCTAGCCCCTAGAAATCGACCTAGGCATCCAGTGTGGACGCACTAGGTCGACTTTGTAAGTTCCCCCCTAAGTCAACTTAAAATGTAGGTGTAGATATGCTAAGTCAACTTAGCTAAAGTTGACCTAAATTTACAAGTGTAGACATAGCCTTGGTGTGGTCAGTTGCAGATGTGCAAAGGGACTACAAGAGATCAATTGGCTTTCACTAGCATAAGTGAACGGAGAACTGATCTGTAATCATTGTATATCAGCCTTGTGACATTGGCTGTCTTTGTGGTGCAGTGCGGACCAATAGAGCGAAAACAATGCGATGTGACGGCTTGATCTAAAGCATGCAAGCTGGTGTGATAATAGGCTTGTTTCTTTTTTGCATCAGTCAAAGAGGGGATCTGTAAGACATTCCCCCTATATTGCTGTCCTAACCTACTCATTTGAGGTATTACCCCAAAGGCAAGTCTATGGGATAACTAACCATGATGAAAGAGGAGTCTTATGGCACTTTAAAGACTAACAATTTATTTTTTGCATGAGCTTTGTGAGCAAAGTCCCACTTTGTTGGATGCCAGAGTGGAGCAAATTTACATTGAAGAAAACCTTACAGAATGGCAGTGAAAGATCAGTCCTGTGATTACATTTCACTGCATCAGGACAGAATTACTTCAGCAAATCAAACCAGTTGTATAGATTCAGATGCACCATCTCAGAAAGTGGGGAAGTTAAGGTAGGTGAGAATCACCGTTAGTAATGAACAGCAAAGGAGGAGTCCTGTGTTGCATTTAAAATTTAATGTTTGTAATGGGAGAGTCGATCATACTTTCACTGAGACCGAGGCTGATGGTTTTGTCTACATGGAGACTCAGTGCATGGCAAGTTGAGGCATCAATCTGGAGTGCGCAAACTTGCCATGCACTAACTAACCACATGGGCCCTGCTGCTATGTATTGAAAGGTCTGTGGTGTGCTTTAACCAATTGCTGTTTTCAGAATCTGAGTTGCTTCTGGTACAAAGAAGCTGATGTAAACTGGTGTCCCTCACACCACATACATCAATGGGCCAGACCCCCTCCATCTGTGTAAATCAGTGTGGCACCACGGAAATCAGTGAGTCTGATCTGCATCTGGTATAAGTGGGCATAGTTCCATTGAAGTGAATGGAACCGTGGTGATTTGTCCCACCTGGACACACAAAAGGAACATGGTTGAGATAATGTTGCTGAAAAAGTCTTAAATGCCCTGAGTTTTGAGGCACCCAGCTGTGTCCCTAATAACCTGGGACCCACATGGCTACAGCTTTGCTGAATTTTGAGCATCTGATCTCACAGCTTGGCCACTCCATCCAAGAGATAGTGAATGTATGTAAGCTGAGATTTTCACAACTGTCACCGAAATCAATGGGAACTGGATTCATACTTCTCCTGGCTTGTTTTGAAATAGCTTGATCTTCATTTCTTTAGAAGGAACAAAGAAGAAGAAATTCTTCTGGCAGTTGATCTTGTTCAGACACTTTACTGGCTCCATCAAAGCTGAAAATCCTTCTCTGCCACTGTTCTCATTGCAGTTTATAAACCCTGCTGCGTTTTCCAGAAGAATTTGGAAACTATTTAAATCGGGTGCTATACACAAGATTGATCTTGCATGACTTTGACTGAATACCTTCATCTTCCCTTGACTTTACTATACGTGTACACTTAGCACCTTACAGATTTGGGCCATTGCTGTCTATGTGCTAAGTGCATCTGTATTGCATTGCTCACCTATAAAGTTAAGGAAATCTTCTACTGATTGTGTTCAGTAAGCTATTTTCAAATAGTCAGATCTTCATTAAATTAAAACTTTACCCTACTACCCAATCAATCAAAGACATTAGTCCTTAATTGGGACACTGGCCTTACCTAATTTTGCCTTAAAACTGCAGCCAGATCTACTGTAGCCTTGCCTAAACAGGTGTGATTAGAATGGTTTTGATCTCAAAGAACAACCGAAGAAGTTTAAATCCAGTATATAGGGTGCAGCAGGAAAGAAAAGAGGGATAATTTTGCAAGGTTCTGCATGCTTGTAAAGACAAGGGGGTTGGAACTGAAATTAGTTTGGAACACCATTTGTAGTGCCTGCTAAGCGGCAACCTACTGGACTTTTTTGTATTTGTGTATAGTCGGTTTTTACAAATTCTCTTTGGCTCTTTTAAGCTAGATTATCAACACACATTGCAAGGAGATTTAGCCATGTCAAATATCTTTCTTGGTTTTTTTCTCAAGCCTTGTCTTCCTACAAGCTACCTGCTTTCAGATCCACAGTGGATTCAACTGGTAAATTGAATAGAAAATTTGGGTTGCGTCCACTTTCATTCTGAGATTTGTGAAGGAGAATGGTTTGAGACAATACGGACCTTCCAATTAATTTGAGAATGATCTGATTCATATCAAATCTGTTTACATAAGCAGGGTGATGTCATATGCACTTACCCCTGGGAAAACATCCAGCCTTATTGTTAACATGTCTAAGTATCTGCAGATTGCAATAATGGGATGGTGTAATAATTAGGGTTGAGTTCTGAGTAGCAGTGAACAATATTCCTCCCTCCGCCCTGCAACTAACTTGCAGTCTAATGGCGACAGAAAGATTTCCTGTTCTGCACTGGTGTGTGTTCAGATTTGTCTCTCTCTGAAACACATTGAGTGGAATTTTATTTTTAAAATAAAATGAAATGCTAAATGTCAATTTTTTTTGTGAGAGACAAGGTAATATCTTTTATTGGACCAATTTCTATTGGTGGAAAAGATAAGCTTTTGAGCTATACAGATCTCTTCATCAGATCTGGGAAAGTTCCAAAGGGTAGCTGGGTTGGTCTAGTTCAGCAAAACAAAAGAGAAATCTTATGGCATTTTAAAGACTAACAAATTTATTTTTCACATCAGGTATCGTGGGCAAAATCCCGCTTCGTCAGATGCCAGAGTGGAGAAAACTTACATTGAAAAAAACCTTACAGTATCTTGCAGATCTGGGAAAGCTCATCAGAATGTCACAGCTCTGACAAGATGGACCTTGTTAAGCATAAGATGCTAACATATACAGCAAGAAACAATTCAAATTGAATTGGGCAATTAATACCTCTTTAGCCATCGGGAAAAGAAGACAATGAGTTCTAGATTGTTGTAATAGATTGTTGTAATGAGACATAAAACCAGTGACTTGTACTGAGTCCCCACGTTTTGGTATTGTGTGTTGGGTAAGATCAAAAGTGTGGTAATACCCCTTTTTGACGGTTCTGAAAATAACCATTTTAGGGATTTTCATTTCAAAATTTAACTTAATTTCTACTAAAAAGTGTGTAAAAAAATAGGGGGGAAGTGTCAAAATCAAAACAAAAAGATCCAGAATGTTTAAACAAAATGTTTCAATTGACATGAACTGGTTTTTGTTATTTTTCACGATAATATGGGGAACTTTGACTTTCTGTTTCAATTTAGGAAGAGAAAATGTTTCAAAAGCTAGAAAACTGGTATGGCATTGAAAAAAACATCCCTCATGGTAGGAGAATAGCATTGAGGCAATGTTAGGAATATTGAGCCAAAGTCTTCACGAATGGTGGCAAATTTGCCCCGTCAGATCGATCTTCCCAATCGACTGATGGGGTCTGTGAAGACCAGCTCAGCCAATCAGGAAGTCTGTCATTGAAGAGATCGCTCCACTAATTAGAGGAGCGCTGAGTCGAAGGAAGGCATTTTCCTTTGACTCAGTGCACTGAGGACACTGTGGTAAGTAGGCGGTAGTCAGGGACATACGCAAGGTATTTTAAGTACTTCCCGTATCTCCTTCAACTGCTGCTGAAATCCTGCTGCTGTGTAGACCTGCATTGAATCCAGGCACTGAAAACATTTCAGGGAAGTCCAGAAAGTAATTCCACTCTAGTAATGGTAACGCAGCGCTACAGTACATTTTACAATATGCATTAAAAACAAAGAGCAGTACATTACAGGTTCTCAAATTTTTCTTATGAGGTCAATGTTCTTAGAACTTCCTCCTGGATAGCACAGCTCACACCAGGAACTCTCTCCCATTTAGAAGTACTAGAGTAGGAGGGTTGCAACCCGTGACATGTTTGTGATCTCTCTGGGTCATGACCTACCCTAGCCTTTCCAGGTTGAGAGCCATTGCATTTAGTTATTGTGCTGATGTGGAAAAAAGGAATAGAAAAGAACAGATTAATAAAAATATTGATTAACACTAATGTTAAAATGATCAAATACAGAATTTAAGGAAAGAGTTTCTATACAACCTGCAGAAATTATCCAAAAGTTTGCTTTTAAAAGTTATAAAATACAAAGAATGCATAATCCACAATATCCCAAATTAAAGTTAATCAATTCAACCATACACTTAAAATATTAGCATCTAAATATTCAAGTGCCTCACTCATAAAAAAATTATATTAAATGTAGCTTGTGGAAAACTAATATGGCAGTGAATGTACATTGTCTCGCAGTGACTGAGAATTTTAAGATAGATTGTCCCTCAGTAAATACAATCCATTAGGAAAGTATTTCAGTTACTTTCCTGGCTTCTCAAAGACATATTGATGAGTCTTTTTGTTTCCATTTTAACATTTAAAAAAAATCTTTTTTCCAGTGGAAGTTAAATTAAATTTTGAAAAGAAAATCCCCAAACCATTTATTTTTGAAAATGTCAAAAAGGGACATTGCCACATTTCTGAAACTGTTTATTTTTTTAAAAGTTATTTTTCAGATTGGAAAATTTGTCCATAGCTGTCCCACAAATGGCTTTGGGGTGGATGCATTTGCAATTTTTTGTTACAAAACCTTTCTGGGAAAAATTCATCACCAATGTTACTTACCGTGTTTGTTTATCTCCCATGTCTCTCGGTTTTAGGCTTTTACATGGGGACACATTTTGAACAGTGCTCAGCTGGTGGGTGCTGAGCCTTTTTAGAAATCTGACTCTTCTTTAGGGTCCTCACTTGAAATATCTAGTTCAATGGTGCTAAGCACCATGGCAATAGGTAGGTATCACGTAAAACAGATGTGGTCTCCTCATCTCAAAAAAGATATTCTAGCACTAGAAAAGGTTCAGAAAAGGGCAACTAAAATGATTAGGGGTTTGGAGAGTGCCTCGTATGAGGAACGATTGAAAAGGCTGGGCCTCTTCAGCTTGGAAAAGAGGAGACTGAGGGGGGACATGATAGAAGTATATAAAATTATGACTGATGTGGAAAAAGTGGACAAGGATAAGTTGTTTAAATACTCCCATAATACAAGAACCAGGGGTCACCAAATGAAACTGATAGGTAGCAGGTTCAAAACAAATAAAAGGAAGTTCTTCTTCACACAACGCACAGTCAACTTGTGGAACTCCTTACCTGAGGAGGTTGTGAAGGCTGGGACTATAACAATATTTAAAAGGGAACTGGATAAGTTCATGGTGGCTAAGTCCATAAATGGCTATTAGCCAGAAAGGGGTTAAGAATGGTGTCCCTAGCCTCTGTTTATCAGAGGATGGAGACGGATGGCAGGAGAGTGATCACTTGATCATTGCCTGTTAGGTTCACTCCCTCTGGGGCACCTGGGCACTGGCCACTGTCGGTAGACAGATACTGGGCTAGATGGACCTCTGGTCTGACCCAGTACGGCCTTTCTTATGTTCTTATGTTCTTATTAAATTGAAAGCGTTAAAAAACAAACAAACCTAGAACCAAACATTTTACTCTCTCTCTGCTGCAGTCAAGGGAGTAAATCAATTTTGCATATGAATAAGATTTATTTATCTTATAAAACGCTATATTTGTGCATTGAGTAATTTCGGTAGAAGCAGGGAAGAAGGTTGGAAATGGCAATAGGGTTGAATAAGCAGTTTTATAGCAAGACATGTCAGTGGTGTGGGCAATGAATGACTAGTGCATGACTTGAACTCTTTAACGCTGCATTTCTTATTGCTTACATAGTGGCCAAAAGTCAACAGTTATTTCCAAATAACAGGAGGATTGCTTAAAAATGCAACTATTCCATTGAACAGGGGTGTGTGGGTGGGATGAGCTCACTGTTCAGAACGCCGCAGGGCATACCAAACCCAATTAATCAGAATTATACTCCACTATCGTTAAGCCAATCCCAGCTACTCAAGTAAATAAAAGAGACGGACTCAGCCCTTGAAGAACAGAGGTTCATCCTTCTCTTCCTTGCACCGTTCTCATCTCCAAAATCTTCACTCCTTTCTTCTTTTCATTGCTTCCATTTTATTTAACCAGTTACAATGTCTCGCCAATCCACCGTATCGTTCCAGAATCAAAAGAGGGGCTTCACTGCGTCTTCTGCCATCATCCCAAACAGATGCCGCGCTGCCTACAGCTCTCACACCGTGTCTCAGGCCGGAGGCTGCGGAGCAGGTGCTGGCTTTGGAAGGGTCATTGGTTGTGGTAATGGTTTTGGCAGCAGAAGCCTCTACAATCTAGGTGGATCTAAAAGAATCTCCGTGGCTGGAAGCAGTGGTGGCTTTCTGTGTGGCGCTCCAGGGCCAGTTGGTTTTGCTGGTGGAGCAGGCTATGGATTCGGTTTCGGAGGTGGAGCAGGAAGTGGCTATGGGTTAGCTGGAGCTGGGTTTGGTGGTGGAAGAGTTGGTGCTGGCTTCCCCGTTTGCCCACCTGGTGGGATCCAAGAAGTGACCATCAATCAGAGCCTTCTCAGGCCTCTCAACCTGGAGATCGACCCCACCATCCAGAGCGTGCGTAAAGAGGAGAAGGAGCAAATCAAGACCCTCAACAACCAATTCGCCTCCTTCATTGACAAGGTGAGAGCTAAGATTTCATAGCCCTTTTGTCCTGATTGTTCAGTGGGGAGGAAAAACAACTGTATTTCCTTATCAGCATTGTCTGGCCATCCACAAACAGACCCAGGGACTGAATCCCGCAAAGCCCTATTTGTGTGGGGCAGATCTATCAGTTGACATTAGCTTCTGGCCTGTACAGGGTATAACTGAATATTTAGCCAAAATAGCCAATCAATGGAGCCATACCCATTGACACTAGCAGGGAACCAGACTTCCAGCCTTGAAGTTTCTTATTAAGTTGGAAAGATATCATAGAAACAATGGCTATGTCTACACTTGGAAATTTAAGTCAACTTAGTGAGTCTACACTTAAATTTTAAGTTGACTTTGGGGGGAACTTACAAAGTCGACCTAGAGCGTCCTCACTGGATGCCTAAGTTGACTTCTAGGGGCTAGGGGGACCTAGGGCAGGTCCATGGGGGCAGGGGGGACACCCCTTGCCCAGTGCCAGGGGGCTCAGCCTTTGCCCCATTGTACATGGTACAATGGGGCAAAGGGGGACAGGGACCCTGGCAGGGCATAGGGGCAGGGTGGAGAGGTCTCTGCCCTGCCCTGTGGCGGGGCATGCCAGGCTCCCCCTGGGCCCCCTGACCCGGCAGGGAGGGCATTGGTGCAGTCCTGGGGTAGCCCTAAGTCGACTTAGGGCTACCCCACATCTACACTGGCTTAAGTCGACTCTAGGGAGTCGAATTAAGCCTTAAGTCGAATTAAAAGAAGGTTTAATAAAGGTTTAATAAAGTCGACTTAATTTTCATTAAGTCGATTTTATTTTCCTTAAGTTGACTTAAGCAAGCTGCTTAAGTCGACGTAAGGGAAGTGTAGTGTAGACGCAGGGTAAATTAAGTCGTTTTAAGCAAGCTTAAGCCGACTTAATTTACAAGTGTAGACGCACTCAATATGATTTACATTTAGGTGGTTCTTTTAGAGTCCAGGCCTTTTGAGGACTTACCTGACTCGCACCATCAGGTTCATCTCTTTGTTGAATGCATCAGATTAGCCAGAACACGAGGAAGATGAACATAACAAAAACCTTAACATTCTTGTTGAGCAATCAGCATGCATTTGTTGTCAAAGCAAATGTTAAATTGTCTAGTGGACGTTTTTATACTCAGTCCACTTAAGGGGGATAACAACGATTTTAGATTTATTTCCCACTTAAGGAATTAATTTCCCCCTGCTTTGTACCATGTGTCGTCATTTGCACCTATGCAAAAAATTTGCAAAATACAACCAATCTGTCTTGGCAGTGTTTTAAAACCACCTGGCTCAAGTGTAAAGGGTGATTTGAATTATAAGGAAGAGGGGACTTGACCTCTAATTAGATTGTAACAAGGGCCAGAACTTTGAAGTCAAATTTGCTACACCCATTTACACCAACTGAGGATCTTGCCCTAATGTGCCAGTCTTTGCTCGCTAGCTCTTAGAGATCAGTGAGAGTTGAGGGCCCTCAGCCTCTTGTCAGGAAGAGCTCAGCACATTGCAGGATTGGACCTTGCACCTGCATGGGAGTTCACCTGAATGACCCGTGTTATTTTTTATTTCTTTTATGGACCTTTTGGAACCATTTAAGCATCGTCTGAAATCTTGTGCTTTGCAGGTCCGATTCCTTGAGCAAGAAAATAAGGTGCTGGAAACCAAATGGAGTCTGCTGCAAGAACAGGGACAGAAAACAGTGAGAAACAACATTGAACCCCTCTTTGAAAATTACATCAATAATCTCAGGAGGCAGCTGAACACCTTGTTGAATGAGAGAGGAAGACTTGAAGGGGATCTGAGCAACATACAAAACCTGGTTGAGGATTTCAAGAACAAGTAAGTCCATCTCTTTATCTGCTCCCCAGCACCACAGTGTCAGGGGTGCTTAAATGAAAAAACAAACAAACCTCTTCATTATAATATCAGTCAGAAAAGGAAGGGACAAGACTAACAAATTGCAAGTTTACTAGAGAAGATGCATATTTTAATGTAAGGATTATGTCACTTCCCCACAGTTAAATTAGCTGTTAAAAAAAATCTCTATAGTAAAGGGATAAAAGATCCAGAAATAATAGGATTTTGTAGTTCACAAGTTAGGCCCAGAATGTGCAAAGATTTATGAATGCAATTACTGAGGTGAGTAAAATGATTCATGTGCATTAGACTTTGGGGGATTTCACCGTTAAACTGTAAGGGAAGAAGTAATGAGAATGACTGACTGCCAGGAAGAAAGAAAAAGAACAGCAAGTTTTTATCTAGGGTACTTTTCTACATACATCCGTTTGCATGTTTTAACTGGTTTAGCTTAGGTGCACGGATCATTGCTTGAATTATTCTGAAAGCTAAGATTCAAATCCTGGTGACTGCAGAGATTAACACGCACACAAAATGCTCTTGGGGAAGTTTATTCTAACAGGCTGCAATTATTTTGGTCAATTACTTTCCTAACCAAATGCTCCCTCTACCCCACTCCATTAGGTATGAAGATGAAATCAACAGGCGCACAATTGCCGAGAATGACTTTGTGACACTCAAGAAGGTGAGTGTTATTTGTACAATGCAACTCATGTTATTTGTCTTTTCAGCAGCCCTTAGAGATTAGGGCGCCATTGTGCTAGGCATTGTACAGACAGAGGAAGAGGCGGACCTTTCCCAAAGAGCTCACAATGAAGAAGACAGACAAAGGGTGGAAGAAAGAGAGGGCTATTAACCCTATTGTACAGATGGGGTACCATGGCACAGACAAATCTAAGGGACTTGTGGAAATCTGTGGCACAGCTGGGAACTGGACCTTCTTTTCCTAAGGACCAGTCTCATTCCTTATCCACAAGACCTTTTGAAACAGCTGTTCAGCTACATCACTCTTTATGGTCATCAGAAAATCCTTACATTTATTCTCCTCTAGAAAATCAGCTCACCATGCTCCCGGTCTGCTCATAAAAGAACGTAACTCACTGCAATCTGTTCCCATTTTTCAGGATGTGGACACCGCCTACATGAACAAGGTGGAGCTTAATGCCAAGATGGACTCTCTGACAGATGAGATCAATTTCCTGAGAGCCCTGTATGAAGCGGTAAGTCTCACCTTTTTTGGCATGTTCCAAACTAGTTTTCCCAGGGATGTGTGAATTTCTGAAATTTCTTTATTTTTTTACAATTGCACCAACTTTCTTCACTATATCTGAAAGTTCTTGGAATGCTAGCCCATTACATTAGGCTGTAGTCACTGCTTACGTTACACAGTAAAAAGTTAAGTTTTCAACACTTGAGAAAAAATCTCTTTGACTCATCATTCACTTGAATATTGATGTCAATTGCAGGAACTGTCTCAGATGCAGACCCAGATCGCCAACACCTCTGTCATTCTGTCTATGGACAACAACCGAGACTTGGATCTGGATGGCATCATTGCTGAAGTCAAGGCCCAGTATGAGGAAATTGCTAACAGGAGCCGAGCTGAGGCCGAAACTTGGTACCAGACTAAGGTGAGTAATCATGCAGCAATAGAGGACTGAATACCAAGTAGTCGCACATTCGGTTGTATGTTGCTATTTCTATTGCTTATTTATTTGTGTTGCTGAGCAATCGGAAGTACCAAATGGGGATGAAGAAGAGACCAATGGTGCTAGAGACCAGCAAACATGTAATAACATGCAGTGTCTGCCCCACAGAGTATGGCCGTTAACATGATTTGTGTGTCCCTTTGTGTGCGCAGTATGAAGAGCTGCAAGTTACTGCTGGGAGACATGGGGATGATCTCCGCAACACCAAACATGAGATCTCAGAGCTGAACCGAGTCATCCAGAGACTGCGGAATGAAATCGACAATGTGAAAAGACAGGTAGGGCACTGCGGAAAACAGAGGAAGATATTTTCGGTGCTCGTGCCTCACTGTTCCAAACATTAGGTCAACTTAACACCTAAAATGAATGCAAATGCAACCGTGCTGATTTCTGCTGCAATAGGGCTGAGTTTGGCTCTTTCGATCCCCAAGTAAAAAATGCCACCAAGATAAATTTAAGCTGACATTTCTGCCTAGAAACAAAATGAATAAATAATATAGGGTAGAACCAATTGGCGTGTAAATGACCGTGGCTCCCAAGAAGTCAGCGCAACACACTGACTTCAGCGGTACTGTGTACCAGCTGACGATCCAGACACCAAATGATTAAGGGGACAGATACTATCTTGAACCTTTCCTTCTTTGCAGTCTCTTATCTGTAAATGATTCTAAGCACATTAGTTGAAAACACAGACAGCCAAATTTTCAGTGGTGTAAGTCAGTCAAGTTCTGCTAAAGTTGATGGCGCTAGAAAAATGTATATCTGCTGATGATCTGGCCCAAACTGTAGAAAAAATGGTGAGAAGAGATTAAGCACCCAGAGCTTAATCCACTTTATCTGCATGCCAGCCAGATCAGGCAATTTCATACTAGGAAGAAAAAACAGTGTGATGTTCCCTGCAGATGTTTAGATACCTGTTTTTTTTTCTTCCGTAGTGCACCAGTCTGCAGGCAGCCATTGCCGAGGCTGAGGAACGTGGTGAACTGGCCCTCAAGGATGCCCGGGAAAAACTGGCTGAGCTGGAGGATGCCCTGCAGAAAGCCAAGCAGGACATGGCGCGCCAGCTGCGAGAATACCAGGAGCTCATGAACGTCAAGCTGGCGCTGGATATCGAGATCGCCACCTACAGGAAGCTGCTGGAAGGAGAGGAGAGCAGGTGGGTGAAATGCACCCCCTGTATGTTTAGCTTTTTATCAGTACTGAGCACCCAATTGCCCAAATGCGACCAATGGGAATTGCAGGTGCTCAGCATTCCTGAAAAATCCCCACTCCCCAAGTAACTTCTCTTTGTGCAGGAATCAAATGATAATGACAAACTTGGTAGAAAAGTTTTGAAATTTGGATGAAATATAGTTGCTACTTTATTTCATTTAATTTTGGGGTTGAGGGAATATTGAAGGTTTTTTTCTGTTTGTGAGCCACTGTGTAGGAAGGCTACACTTTTTTGAAATGTGTGTGTGTGTGTGTGTGGGGGGGGAACAGCAATCCAGCCTGAAGGCTGCTCTAAATTTCTATCGAAAGGTTTTTTGGGGTTTTTTTAGTTGGACAATTGGGGTTTTGACTAACTGAACATTTTCATGAGAAGTGTCTGTTTTCTGCACAAAAACTCAACTACCTGACGAAAAAATTCCTGGAAATGAATCTGCTTTTTAAAACCAGCAATGTCAACAGCCTTCACCTGAGTTCTTACTTTCCTCTCTTCTGTTCCCTAACAGGCTGTGTGGAGATAATGGTGCTGCAGTGAATGTTTGTAAGTCACTTGAATTCATATATTTTACAAACTGCCTTGCTTTAGTCTCCATCTGCCACTCAGTGAGATCTAAACACCTGGTGCTTTCTTTTTGCAGCTGTGATCACCTCAAGTGTTGGAGGGTACGGAGGCGGAAGCGGTCTCGGCATGGGAGGTGGAAGCGGCATCTGCTTTGGAAGCGGAAGTGGTCTCGGCATGGGAGGTGGAAGCGGCATGTGCATTGGAGGTGGAAGTGGCCTTGGAGGTGGGCTCAGCGTTGGAGGAAACAGTTTCAGCGCTGGCAGCGGAAGAGGCATCAGTGGGTTGAGCCTCGGAGGCGGGAGCGGCTCTAGTGTGAAATTCGTCTCAACTACCTCTTCAACCAAAAGAAACTACAAAAGCTAAAGCACAAACTTCCAAGTCCTCCCTCGCTGAATGAAATATCTCTACGGCTTCTTGATGCTGGCACATGATTGACCTATGAATGGGACTGTCATATTGAACAAGAGCAATGTGTTCTAACCTTCACTTTAAGACCCAAGCTTAAAACATGTTGAACTACGTCTGAATTTTCCGAACGTTGCCTTGAATTAGTTCCCTTTTCAATCTTACTGTCTATTACTTCTCATATAGAAATCTCTCTCTTTTGTGCAACAAGAAGAAAAAGTGCCTATTTCTCTAGATGGCAAAATACTGTGAGTTTTTCATTGGAAAACCAAAAACTAAATAGTGAAACATTTTTGACAAACTCAAATGTTGCCATTAATTTTCATCTAATTTTTTTCTGCCAAATATGCTAAAATCTTCCCCCAAATAGTGAAAAGTTTCTACAAATTTTGGTTTTTTCTTCAAAAATTTTCACTAAATGAGCTACCTTTTTTACAGTGAAAATACTGAAATCTTCTGAGAAAAAAATTCCCCTGGTTTCCAAAGGCATCTAGTGCACACTCTATACAATTCCGATAAATAAAAGCACCACACTGTTCGTATGTTTTTACCTTTTTCTCCATACCAAGGAGTGGCTCATGGATTTAGGTATTTTTTTAATTCCAAAGCCATATAGTGTATGTTTTAGAGTGGCAAGAGAATTATTGTGTTAAGCTTTATCTGATTAATGTTAGAACCAGGGCTCTGATCATTAGTTTCTTGTCCTAACCTAGTGTGCATTTCAAAATGAGGCTTCTGTCTCTATTATAGGACATGTTACACGTGGCTCCCTCTCCATAGTTTTGACACCTATTTATGTCACCCAGGTGGTTTAACTATTCGGTTAAGCAAATGGTTGCTTGTCTAGAAATGTGTATTGTGCCTTATCTCTTCCAAATTGTACTGAGTTCTGCGGGCAACGGATATTCCCAATTTGATCACATTTGTATCTGATAGCCCACATACTTCTCAATGTATTATTTCCAACTGACTCAGAATTTAAAGTTGTCTGGCCTTATCATGTTGTATATAAAATGTGTTACACTATTGTTTGTTCTGCAGGCTGATGAGCTGATGTTGTTGCTAGCTTCCCATCACTTTCCAGTGTTTGTCTAATAAAATGCATTTATAATTTATTCTGGGGCCCAGTCCTTCCTATTTAAGAAAAATGGATATGCATTTGTAAGACAGTTATACGGAGGAAGGGGCAAATTTTACCCTCCCCTTTCACTTTGTGAAACTCCTCTGACATCATCTGTAATCATAGAATTGGAAGGGACCATGAGAGGCCTTCGAATTCAATCCCCTGCATTCATTTCATGGCAGGACCAAGTACCCTCTTAAGCCATCCCTGACAGGTGTTTGTCTGACCTGATCTTAAAAACTTCCAATGATGGAGATTCCACAACCTGCCTAGGCAACTTATTCCAGCAGTTAATCCCCCTGACAGCTGGGAACTTTTTCCTAATGTCCCTCCTAAACCTCCCTTGCCGTAATTTAAGCCCATTGCTTCTTGGCCTATCATTTACGGTTAAGGAGAATATTTTTTCTCCCTCCTCCTTCTAACAACCTTTTAGATACTTGAAAACTGTTGTCATGCCCCCTTTCAGTCTCCCCTTTTTCAGACTAAAGAAACCCAGCTCTTTCAATCTTCCCTCATAAGTCAAGTACTCTACACCTTTAATAATTTTTGTTGCGGGTTGAAGAATAGTGGTGCAATAGCAAACCGAGAGAGCTGTTTAGCAAAATTTCCAAGTGAAGTACTACGGCCTGTGTCACACAGTATATCAGATTAGATATTCGCCGTTGTCCCTCTGGCCCTTAACATCTCTCAAGCTACCAATTGTTGAATACAATGGAATTGCTTCCACTTTACACTCAGGTGTAAATGGGATCTGACTCCAATTTAAAGTGAGCATTATTAAAAACTCCTCTTGCAAGACTAAGAATGCCGTTCATCTGACCTACTCAGGCATGACTTGATGTCACATTAGTAGTTGCACCTAAAGATGGGCAAGGACAGAAGTAGAAGGGTGGGAGAGCAGGTCCATTCTGAAGCCAAAAAAAAATAAATAAGGCCAAGGGTGCTGTGTCAGCAGCCAGAAATTCCCTCCTTAATTCTCTTCAGCTTGGAAAATGAAAGGCTGTTGTACAGAGTTAAAAGCAAACCCCGAGGGAGTCTCTGCAATTTTTTTTTTCTAAATGATCTCTGCTCTGAAAAGTACAGGATGGAAAATTCTGGTTAGCTTTATGAGTTTACAGGTTGCCAGGCTATTATGCTCCGTGATGTTCCAGGGCAGCCCAGTGATTAGCGGGTTGGGAAAGATGGGCGACTGCCAGACATACCAAACCGATTAATTCAGCCGAATGATCTGTGATCTTCTGTGACCAAGCCCAGCTCATCAACAGATAAAAAAGGGGGCATACGTCGGACCCAAGCTCAGAAGGAACTCTCTCCTCCTTTACATTTCCACCATCTCATCCCAGCAGTTCCGTTGACCTTGCGTCGAAAGCTATGGCTCAGAAAACCATCAGCATTAGGTCAGGTGGAGCCACAAGGAATTTTAGTGCTTCATCTGCTGTTATCCCAGGTAGCCGAACCAGCTACAGCTCCATCTCTCTTTCTCGGGGAGGTGGTGGAGGTTTGGGAGGAATCTGTGGAAGTGGATTCAGCAGCAGGAGCTTCCATGGTCTGAGTGGAAGCAAAAGAATTTCCGTTAGCGGAGGCTATCACTCGGTTAGATCTGGATATGGTTATGGGTTAGGTCATGGTGGAGTTGGGTATAGGATTGGTGGAGCTGGCTATGGTTTTGGTGGTGGATTTGCACCTGGAGCTGGTGGCATCCATGAGGTCACGGTTAACCAGAACCTTCTGGCACCCCTCAACCTGGAGATCGACCCCACCATCCAGAGGGTGAGGAAGGAGGAGAAGGAGCAAATCAAGACCCTCAACAATAAATTCGCCTCCTTCATCGACAAGGTAAGGCATGAGCTGCTTTTCCCGTGCAGCCTTTCTTGGTGTGCATGCCATTGGCTACTCAAAATGCATTAAATGTTCTATGAGTCATGTTGTTCTCAGTTCCGAATGACAGCATTCTCACAGTCAATCCAGATCTGGGTTTTGAATCCTCACTCTGCACCCTGGTTAGATCCAGAGCATTAGTTCAATGTGTTACAATGATACAGTCCATCCATGAAATATGGTCTTGATCCTTCATCCTCCTGTCTTTCAGAGTTCTGTACCATTTGCAAATGAAGTGTGAGATTCTTGAAATCTCATTTAAAATAGCATCCTTTTATTATGTATGGAACACCCAAAATGTGTATAAGACACTAAGGAAGATATGGTCCTGGCCCCAAGCACTTAAAATCTAAAATGTTTACTGACACTATCATGTTGATGTAGTCATGTCAGTCGCAGGATTTTGGAGAGACAAGATGGGTGAGGTAATATATTTTATTGGACCGACTTCTGTTGATGAAAGGGACGAGCTTTGGAACTTACAAAGAGCTCTTCTTCAGTAGACATGAAGAGTTCTGTGTAGCTCAGAAGTTTCTGTCTCTCCCCAATAGGAGTTGGTCCAATAAAAGTTATCAACTCTCCCACTTTTTGTCCCTCTATTGATACTACAAGAAACACTTGTTCACCTAGATGGATAGAAACAATTGTCTATTTGCCCCCGTTTTTCTGACTTGTATTGGAGGTACATTTCACCCATAGTGCACATAGGACAAAGCTCCTGCTCAGAAGACCTTCAAGTTCTGTTCATAAGAAGTGTGGTTGGAGTTTTGTCTTTTTCTTTTGTTTGTTTTTCAAATTGACAAAGCTCCTTCAAACACTTCAATATTTTGTCTGGTGGCATTTAGGTCCGCTTCCTGGAGCAACAGAACAAGGTGCTGGAGACCAAATGGTGCCTCTTGCAGGAGCAAAAAACTGCAAAAAGTAACATCGAACCCATGTTTGAGGTTTACATCAATAACTTGAGGAGACAGCTAGAAGCTCTTGGAGGTGAAAGACTTCGGCTAAATTCAGAGTTGAAGAACATGCAGGACACTGTAGAAGATTTCAAGATCAGGTAAGCAAAACAAGAAGGAATTTCTATTCTGTTACACTCCGTTATGCTGTTGTACTCATATTCTTGTGCGGTACCTGAAAACAAAGGCCAGCTTTACACTACACATGTGTATTGGCATAACCACGTTGCTCAGGGGTCTGAAAAATCCACACCCCAAGTGATGTAATTATGCCAACATCCCTGGTATAGACAGCACTCTGTTGACAGGAGTGCTTTTCCGGTTGACCTTGTTACTGCTTCTCAGAGAGGTGGTTTAATGATGCCCATGGGAGAAGTTGTCCCATCAGCATAGTAGCGCCTTCACTAAAGTATGACAGCAATTCAGCTGCACCGTGCATGTCAAAAAGCCCAAAGGAACTAAAAATGACCCAACATACATTGTTATCACAGCTAGAGATGCATCTGTAGTTGGGGATTGTAAGAAGCGGTCTAGCGTAGACACTTGCTGCAACAGAGCAACGGCAGCGAACGCTAGTTCAATTAAGGCCCTTGGGTCCGTTACAAAGTCTGCTGGAGTCAGGGCAGGAATTACTGTGGGAAATTCGATGGTTGGTGTGATGCAGGAGGTTGGACTAAGCTGTAATGATCCCTTCTGGCCTTGAAATCTACAAATCTCCAGATCTGTTTCCTGGGCTGAATCACACAGCCACAGGAGTTGATTCTAGGCTTGATTTTGGAAGGTGGATAAACACATGCTTAAAGAGAACCATAGGCATAAGTGCTCTGCCGAATAAGGGATGAATTGGAGGCCCAGTCTTGAAATTATCACCCAGATCCTCTGGCTAAAGCAAAAAGGCTATGGCTTGTTTCAGGCTGTGTGCAGAGGTGGGACTAAAAGGAGCTTGGGAGATAATTGTTTTCCTTGTCAGTTTTATTTTAATGAGTTTTTTGAGGGGGTTCTTCTGCTGGTGTTTTTTTGCCCCACCACAAGAAACATGTGGCTTTTACAAAAACAAGTATGTGCTGAATGATTTTTTCCTTGCAAAGCAGCTAAGATGCATACAAATATATCCAAGTGACAGCTTTGTTCAGTCATAACGCCGCCAAACGGGTGTTGTATTCCCGGGGCGAGGGAGTCTGAAATCTTTCTTTGGTGAGGAGTCAGGCCTGCCTGACTTGTTTTCTTAGCAGCACATAATCTCTCTTTGAACTGTAGCCATTTATCTCCCCCCAGTTCATTATTAATGGCTCATGGGCTGGTCCGGCTGGCCGTGTTCAGTGCCAGCTTTTAACTCCCCCAAGAACTCAGTGGGTTCTCTATGCATTACCAAGCAGGAAAGCAAATCCTGGACTCAGACTCTGGATTCATCATGTGCCAGAGACTTATATTCGGCCCGAATCTGCCTTCACACCCCCTACTTTTCCAGCTCCACTGAAGTCAACTCGACGATGGGCATCAATGCAGAATCCAGGCTTGACTAACCCAGGTGTGGCACCAATAATGAGGGCTCCTCCCACCCCTTCCAGCCTGAGAAATGTTACAGGGATTACCAGACTTCTTTTCATGCAAGACGGAAAATTAGAGGAGGATGAAACATGCCTTTAATGAAGGCGTGTAGGTTCTCTGAATGGCATCCTCCCATTGTCTGGCCCTCAGGGTACTGTCTGTGCAATTGTGCTGGCCATATGTACCTGCCGTGATAGAGGCAGAAGATGTATAACATCAGCTTCTTCTTCCTGCTGCTTCTTCTGACATCTAAGGAGGCCTGTGCCCAGCTGGTAAATGATCTATCAGAATGGGCTCTGCTCATTTCATCGATAGCCACTGTAATTGTCTTGGCGGTGAAGAACAGCAGCCCAGGAAATGCATGTGGCAAGGGCTTTCTGAGTGCAGGCGATGGATGCTAAACGGTTTTCCTGACTCCCCTTCTTTTTCCCAACCAGGTATGAAGACGAGATCAACAAGCGCACGGCTGCAGAGAATGAGTTTGTGATGCTCAAGAAGGCAAGTGATCTCAATCAAGAAAAAGGAATCAGGGGACTTTTAAAAAAATCATTTATATTTGTTTTATCCTCCCAATCCAAAACACCGAGAAATCAAAGGGTGCAGTTCTCCCACACATCCTTGCTGGAACCCTTCCTGTAGGCAGAACTGGCAGCCTGGTCTGCCCTTCTGTACTCAGCCAGGATGTTGATATGCCTCTTTGCTCAGCCAGCAGCACCACATCTTCCTCTCCTAGGGCCTAACCCAATCCCACTGAAGTCTGCAGAACAGCTCCCAAGGAATGCTGGATCAGCCCCAGCTGTTAAGCTCAACGCTGGCTGTTCTGCTCATCTGTCAGAGTGTCCACTACCGATATCTCTCTTCCACTCTTTCCCCCATCTCGTGTTACCTCATTGACAACTGTCCATGCATATTTAGAGCTTTTACTCCCTCCCTTCAGCCAGCCATGCACTCCCCATCACACACAGCCCCTGCCCAGCAGTGGTTAGAGATTAGTTGAGGAGCTAAGAGACCCAGCTTCAATTTCCTCCTCTGCTGCTTGGGGTAAGTCACCTGGGGCCTGAATCACGTGCAAAGAGAGTTAGGTCACTTTTTGGGGGCAGTGCGATGCACAGAACTCCTTCTGAACTCAGTAGGTGGCGTAACTCCCCCACTTCCCAGGTGAGTGCTCTACACACCAGCCTAGAATCATCCCCATGGGTGGGCGTGCTGCCCCTCTTTCAGTCCCTCTTCGGCTAGGTCTGCACTTGCAGAGGTGTAGGGCGTACATATAGCTTCATGCTAGAGCATGGCTATGCCGTGTTTGACTAGACAATCTCCATTCCTATGTTATCAGGACGTGGACACTGCCTACATGAACAAGGTGGAGCTGGAGGCCAAGATGGATGCCCTGACTGATGAGATCAACTTCCTGCGAGCGCTCTATGAAGCAGTAAGGACACTTCTAATTTTCCTACATCTTTCCGGGGCAATTATAATGCTATTTTTCCACCCCACCCATACGTCAGAGAGAATGAAACGACTCAGAGATGCATGCTCATTCTCATGTGTGGAGTTTACAGGCCAGTGATTCCCTTTACATTGGGGTTTACCGTGCAAAGTTTCTGTGAAGATACAAAACCGAGGAAGCGTGAGGAGGAGACACCTTGACTCCTCATGTCATTTTTGTTTGATTTTCAGGAATTAGCGCAGTTGCAGTCACAAATCTCTGACACCTCCGTCGTCCTCTCGATGGACAATAACCGAAATCTGGACCTGGATGGCATCATTGCAGAGGTCAAAGCTCAGTATGAGGACATTGCCAACAGGAGCCGAGCAGAGGCAGAGTCTTGGTATCAAACCAAGGTGGGTGGCACTAGAGATCAGCGGTTCCCAACCTTTTTGGCTCGAGGGCCACAGACATCATTTTTATGGCCCTGAAGGGCCACCATCCTCTACCAGCAGCCCCCACCCCCAAAAAGCAGTTTGCCTCCTCACTGGTCTCCTCTCTCCCTGGCTGCAGCAAGGAAATTGCACACGTCCTGTAGCCCTGTGAACTCCATCTGGGTCCCGAGGGAGTGGATCCCTTCTGCAGCCGGGGAGATGGAAGATCTGTCATCACCCCCTCCTTCTCACTCTAGCAAGGACGCCAGCTCCTATGGACCTAGGCAAAGCGCTTGCCTTGTTCCCTGCAACAGCCAGAGGGGAGGAGACCGCTGATCTCCTATCCCAGCCTGCACTGGTCTTTTAGCTCTGTGGAAACGTGCTCCACCTGGGTCCTTAGGCAGCGGCTTCCTTCTGCAGCCAGCAGGAGGGGAGCCACAGGCCACTTTGAAAGCCCCCAAAGACCACTTTTGGCCTCCAGGCCACAGGCCGGGAACCACTGGTTTAGACTATGATATTTGTCGCTGGAATTGGTGGGAAACGTTCGTCAAGTTAGTGTTCTGTTGAAAAGCATCACTTCAACAAAAGCAAAAAGTTTTCACATTATCGCAGCGATCTGAACAGCACTTCTTTTAAGAATTGGAGAAAAAAAAATTCAACTTTTCTGAGAAAGTTTTGATTTTTTCAGTTTTGAAATGACGGCTTCTTTCAGAATTGACTTTATTTATTTCTTTTTAAAAAAAACACTTAAAAAAGGATTAAAACTAAAACAAAACATTGAATTCACCATAGCTGACGGGAAACACAATTTTGGGGGGAAATTTCATGGTGAATATTTTTGAAATTTTGAATTTTTTTGGTCCCAAGTCAGGACAATCTTGTTTTGGTTGTTTTTAATCTCAAAAGTTTTTGCAGGATGGGAAAAGCACCTCCCAGGTACCTACCTAGGGTTTCAGACAGTGTTATACTCCGGGTGGCTAACCCATCCCACCTTCCAGACCATCGCCACTCTACTGATATTTTTAGTATGCTAACTTGATCAAAGCTGGAACCAGTATGTCTACCCGAGCTGGAAATTACACCTTCATTTTAGACACACCCTTCGAGACCCATCTTACATCCTTGCCATATGGACCTTGGCCTTCTTACTGGGGCAAGGGAACAGAGGAATGCAGTAAGGTTTCTGCAGAGCTGGAAATCGCACCCATAGCTCCGCATGTCAATGTAGCTACCCACAGAGGAAGAGGTGGAAGAAACCTCTTGCCTTCAATAGCTTCCAGTGACTCACTATCATTCCCTCTAATGCTGATTTCGCCCTCCTCTCCATGTCTGACTCTGCCACTTCTACTGCCACAGTATGAGGAGCTGCAGCTGACGGCTGGCAGACATGGGGACGACCTGCGCACCACCCGGATCGAGATCTCCGAAATGAACCGCATGATTCAGAGGCTCCACTCCGAAATTGACAACGTGAAGAAACAGGCATGTCCTCGTTATGGTTGTATTCTGGGACGTAGGCGAAGGGGAAGGAGGGAACTTGGAATTTCAGGCCTGGCAGAGGGAAATCCCGCCCCACCAGGATTTCACGACTAGCTTAGCAGCAACTCCATGCTACCAGAGGTGTGAGAGGTGAGGGCAATGCAGCACGGGACTGGGACTCAGAAGATATAGGCTCAGACCTTGGCTGTGCTGCTGACTTGCTGGTGACCTTGGGCAACTCATTGCAGCTTGCTGCCTCAGTTTTCCCTTCTGTAAAATAGGGATAACAACACTGACTTCCTTTCTAAGGGGCTTTGAGAATTTCTGATGAAAAGCACAATATAAAAACTAGGAGTTATTGTTATGAGGGTGCTGAGATAGTTGTTAAGAAACAGGATAATTTATACAGTACTGAGGTTGTTCTAGGGCGACCAGGTCTCTAGGGGGTATCATGACTGTCTTTGGCAGGCCTAGAGATCGAGGGAGAGAAGAGATGATTTAAAGGCACCAAATGGAGATCTGGGTCAATCTCTATAACCCTGAGTTTCATATTGAGTCAAGAGAGACATACACAGAGTTCAGTGATATGGGCGACAATGTTGCAACCTTTCTGCAGTCACTTCTGCCATCCCTGATTGTTCCTGGGGAAATGATTGGGCTGGTAGGTTGCAAATTGGCAGATGCGCCAAATGGGAGTTATTCACCATCTGCATTTTCTTCTTTCGCAGTGCGCCAGCCTGCAGAAAGCCATTGCCGATGCAGAGCAGCGTGGCGAACTAGCCCTGAAAGATGCCCAAGCAAAACTGGCTGATCTGGAGGATGCCCTGCAGAAGGCCAAGGCAGACATGGCGCGCCAGCTGAGGGAATACCAGGAGCTGATGAATGTCAAACTGGCGCTGGATATCGAGATCGCCACCTACAGGAAGCTGCTGGAAGGAGAGGAGAGCAGGTAAGTGGCATAAACATTAGAGCTGGTTGAAAAAAATTCATTAACATTTTTTGGACAGAAAATGGTTTCTCAATTAAAGGGAAAAATCTGGGGAAAAAAAATCCAGTCTTTGTCAATAAACCAAGCCCCCTATGTCCAAAGAAGGAAATATGGTCACATTCACACTGAAAACTAAAAAAAAAAAAAAAAATCAATGGGAGACAGGGGGCAGAAGACTGTTTTTAGGAGTGAAGGGCATTAAATGAAGCCTGAAAAATGTCAAAGGAATTTTCTGATACAATGGTAAAAGGTTATTTTTTGTTGAAATATTTTTCAGGGGGAAAAGAACCCGTCTCCCAGCATCCAGATCTAAAATTCAGGCCTACAGATCTCGATAGGAAGAATAGATATTAAGGCTTGTGAATCTTGGGCACAATTCAGTTCTCTGAGGATGAAATTGAACCCAGATCTGAAGGCCAAAAATATTGCCTGTGCACCACTTAAGACACTCGTAGTGTGTCTACACAGCAACTAGACAACCATGGCTGGCCCAGACCAGCTGACTCAGGCTTAGGGGACTTGAGCTGTTTTATTATAGTGTGAACTTCTGGGCTTGGGTCTGAGCTTTAAGGGTGCATCTACACTTGTAAATTAAGTCGACTTAAGCTTGTTAAGTCGACTTAATTTACCCTGTGTCTACACTACAGTTTCCTTAAGTCGACTTAAGCAAGTCCCTCCTGCCCCCATGGACCTGTCCTAGGCCCCCAAGCCCCTAGAAGTCAACCTAGGCATCCAGTGTGGACGCTCTAGGTCGACTTTGTAAGTTCCCCCCAAAGTTGACTTTAAATTTAGGTCTAGACATGCTAAGTCAACTTAGCTAAAGTCGACCTAAATTTACAAGTGTAGACATAGCCTAGGATCTTGCGAAGTTGTAGGGAGGTTCCCAGAAATTGAGCTTCAGCCTGACCTTGGAAGTCTACACTGGAATGAAATAGTCCCGCAAGTCAAAGTTGGCTGGCATGGACCAGACATTTTCTTTGCTGTGTGGACATACCCATAAGTGTTGCATGCATCTTTTGCACTGGCCCTCTGCGGAGTGGTGAGGTCCCACTCTCTAAGGACAGATCCTCAGTTGCAGTAAATATTGCTATCACTCCACTGCAATCAACGGGGATCGGCTAGTGTCCATCAGCTGAGATTCTGGCCCAAAGACCTTACTTCTCATTCCAACCTAGAATGAATTGACCTTCCTACAATGTAATGGGCATCGTTTCAGTTGTGTCTGAGCATCATGATTGGTCTACTGAGAAGCTAAATGTTTTAGTGCCTTCTAAGTATCTGGATGTTAAACTGTTTATAGCGATCATAATGATACTTTCTTCTTCCCCCTCTCCCCCAACAGACTAGCTGGAGAGGGCGTTGGTGCAGTCAACATCTGTAAGTATTCTGGTTTTCAGAATGCTAGATGCCCAATGAGATGGCAACTCATGGAGAGTAGCTCTTCCAAGGGAAAGTAAGGGTTTGATGATAGCACAGAGCAACTGAAACAGTTGTTCTCCACGTCCACTGAAAATACAGGACGTAACAGGCTTCATCAACAGGAAGAGAGATTTAGATTGAGGTATTTATGTTCTGATTCTAAGGGTAGTTAAGCTCTGGAATAGGTTTCCAAGGAAGTTTATGGATTCCCCATCATGGGAAGGATTTAAGAATAGGATGGACCAGGGGCATAGCTAAGGGTGGGCCTGGATGTGCCAAGGCCCACCTACTTTGAAAGCAGGCCCACCCAATGTGTTGCTTCTACTGCCAATACTCTGATTGAGCTCGGAGCATCAGGCAGCATTCAGCGGGTTGCTACCAAAACGTTCTGCTTCCAGCCACGTGACCGGAAGCAGGATGCAGGACGTTTGGGAGGTGACCAGCCAAGAATCACTAAGCTGCCTGATGCTCCAGTTGCCAAGGTATTTAGCATCTTAGTTTTGCTGCCCAGTCGCTTCCCAAACTTCCTGCTTCTCATCATGTGGCTGGAAACAGGAAGTGGCCCAGGCCTACCTGAGTCAATCATGGGCCCTGCCAGAAAATCACTTCTGGCTATGCCCTGGGATGGTCAAACACCTGTCAGGAATGGTCTAGGATTACTTGGTCCTGCCTCAGTGCAAGAGGCTGGTCTGGGTGACTTTCTGAGGTCCCTTCCAGCCTGACATTTTTATGATTCTACAAGAGGCTCAGTAAGTTACAGTATCTGAAATGTAATGCATTCAAGGTTTTGCAGCTCGATATGGTGCGGTTGGGACAGCAACACCTGGAATATTTCTCTTAGGTCAGGGTCATGAACCTGAGAACTTCTCATCATGTATTTGGGGTACAAATCACTCTTGTGTGAAGGGGCAAGCATGAGGCATGTGAACCTCCTGAAGCCCTACAAAATGGAGGCAGAATTTGTGTGATGGAGCCTGAACAACAGAGATTGGGCCTCTGGAAGGCAGTGAGAACACCTGTGTGAGAAATGGCTGCCGTCAGTGGCACAGAATGCGTCTTGCATTACCAGAAACACATCAAAGAATCCATAAATATCCAAAAGGCTGGAGGGTAAAAATTGAAAGACCTAAATGGGTCCTATTCTACTCTCAGTTACAACCGGAATAACTCCATTGAGGTTAGCGGACTACAAAGTTTGGCTAAACAGTTGGTAAGGAGAAAAAGTTGGGAAAGCGTAAGGGTTCAAGGGTTAAAGGAAATGAGCGAAGGGGAAATTTCAAGGGAAGGCAAATGAGAAGGCCTGATTTTAATAGGATTTAGTAAGTTGAACTCTGCCAGGGGAGAACAGAATCTCTGTGTAAATATTAAGGGTCTATATGGTGGTGGAATCTACTAGACAGAGGGAGGATCTCCAAGGGGAACCGATGGGAACTCAACAGCTTCAGCCACTTATACTTGAGTTTCCTTCTCTGCTGCTACCGCTGACCTAAACCTCTGCTTTCTTCTGCTTGCAGCTGTGGTCACTTCAGCTGGTGGAAACAGCTACAGTGCCGGGAGTGGACTGGGCTTGGCAGTAGGGCTTGGAAATGCAGCCGGACTCGGCTACCCTCCTGGGCTCGGCGTCGGAGGAAGCAGTTTCAGCGCCAGCAGCGGGAGAGGTCTGGTAGGAGGATTCAGCTCTGCAGGGGGAAGCAGCTCCAGCATGAAAATCGTCTCGAAAACGACTTCGACCAAAAGGAGCGTCCGCAGCTAAAATGCCGACAAAGCCCCAAGAGTAGAAAAGAAGAAATAAGACACTGCCTCCTAGTGGTGACAGAGCCCAAACCATCTCCAAGACGCAAGAGCTGTAATTAGTCACGTTCTCATTAGTGGAGGCAACTCCTCACACTCAGCGGCATTTATTGGGTAGAGGACGATGAGCCTCTTCTCCTTTCCACTTAACTCGCAGTGGTGACGTATCCAAACTCAGCCAGCATGTTCACGGCTGACTCCGCTTTCTGAATGAATACTTGGCCATTTTGGTTAATGAGTTCAGTGGTTATGGAATGGGTTCAGAGAAATGGACAGATTTTTATCATAGTCCTGCTCTTTGCTCCTATCTTTGTAAATCTGGAGTGGCACCAAATCCAGATTTGTGCCAGTGTAACTGAGAACCAAATCTACCCTTATGCATGCTATATATAGATATTTTTCTCTAAATAAACATCAGACTTCCATCTTGATGTTTTATATTAGTCAACCAACAGAGGCCTTTCTCCCCCTAGCTCTTGGGAGGTGCAATAGCTTTCTTCAATGCATTTGGTGAATGGGCGTGTGACATCCAGTAAGAGGCAGTCTCAATATTTCTGAGTTCATTTACCATATCCCTCCTCTCTCCGGGGTATTTCCTCACACCACCTGCATCATATAATATAGCCTTCATTTCCGCTGGCTTGTCTTCTATACTAGACGATAGCTTGCTTAATAGACAGTGGATTTGCTACACCAACCCAGTCTCAATTTTCTAGATCCTGTGCCAACCTCAAAATTCAATGAAGGTCCTCTCTGTCAGCCAGGAGAACATGGACACGAAGTAGAGATGACACAAGAACTATGAGTTATACGTGCCCTGGAGCAAATATGCAGAAACTAAAAGAACGTTATGCATTGGTGATAGTTGTGCATCATGTGTAAACAACGTCTGTATCTCATTGCCTGTGTCCTCCTTCACTTGTATTTTTACAGGTGGGAGAAACAGTTCCAAGCTTTTACGTACCATAATCCCCATTATCACTGTTCCTATTGCTTTATGCTCGTGTTGAAGCAGCCTGATTTCATGAGACCCCTTCAATAAACTGTCATCAACCTATCTGTCTGCATTGTGGCTTTATGCGCTTTTAGGCAATTTACACACAATTATAATTTTCTAACAAGTTTTGTAAGACTGGCCCTATGCACAGAGGGAATTATTCCATATTTTCCTCCTAGCTATTGCCACCTGAAAGATAGAGTTAAATCTAGCGTATCATTTAAATATTTGGTGGGAATTTTCATGTCTATCATGTCTTTTCTATGTCTCAGTTCAAGGCAGCTGAAGCTGTTTGCATTTATTTATTTATTTAACAATGCCCTTCAATTCACGTTGAGCACTGTAAGTGAGGAGAGTCTTTGCTCCCCCACTGTATTCAGCTTCATGAATTTCTGATCAACATAAGAGTTGATTACCCAGAAGGACTCCTCCCATATATCGAATTCTAGCAGCAGAGGGTGAGGGGCTCGCAGGAGTCCATAAAATCCCAGCTGCAAAGATGGAGGGCTAGATCCTTATCTCCCACCCGTTCTACGCCAGTCTAATGCCATTGACATCAATAGACTGTCACTTCATTGACTTTTCATAAAGTAGCATTTTCCTCTTTTATGGCTCAAGTCCTGTGATCTGTGCTCTGCATCAATCTGTCTCTTCCACCTGCATGGGCACACCAAGGAATGAGGCGGCTATCACACCACCCAGAGCAGAGCCGCCAGCTCCAGTCACTGTATCTGAACACTGGGACTGCGCCCTGCTACCCGTCCTGGAAAGAGGGGAAGGGAGGCAGGACCAAATTGTGTCCCTTCTCCTCACTAGTCGGTGGAGCGGTCAGCCCACAATGGGAAGAGTCCTGCTGGCTGATAACATCCTAGCACACCATCAGGGTGCCAAGTCTGCTAAGAACAGAGCTCACGTGTTTGTGTTTATTTAATTGGGTTGGTCCTGCTTTGAGCAGGAAGCTGGACTAGAGACGTCCTGAGGTCCCTTCCAACCCTCATCTTCTATGAGTCTGTAATTCAGCAGACCTGCATAGGGCTGGTTCAGACAAGCTGATTATCCTGAGCTCTTTCCATGTCTACATTTATAAACCAAAGAAAGAAAGAAAGAAAGAAAGAAAGAAAGAAAGAAAGAAAGAAAGAAAGAAAGAAAGAAAGAAGCTAATATGTGTCTTTAGTTTTACAGCAGTTGCCAACGCAGTAATATGTGTCTCCACCACTTCTCAGTGTCTTCGATCCAATCTGTTCCTGTTGGTCTAAATCACAGGAAGTGTTAAGCACACATTATTCCCTTTCAACTTAATGCCACAAGAGTAGGAAAGAGTGCAACAGTTCCCTAGTATGTACATGGCAATGTCAGCAATCCAAACTGTGATCCTGCCTGCCAATAATTGAGGCCTCTGGTGAATGTCAGAAGAATCAAGCAAGAATTGAACTTGCAGCTTGCAAACATAAAGGCCTGAGCCTTTCACAGCCAGAGCCCTCCTGGCCTGTGAATCAGCCTAGCTCTGTTGAAGTCAATGGTGCTGGGTCGATTTCTGCTTGCTGCCAGTACTGAAATAAAGACCGGGCACCAGACGATGCAACCCATTTTTCTGGTGAAGATTTTACCAACTTTCTTGTTCCCTCACACTCCTGAAGCTAGATCCCTGTTGCAGCCCAGCAATCCATAGCATGAGAAGGATTTAAAATTTAATTTGACAAAGATTATTTTAAGAAATCCATAAGAAAGCAAATCATGGGGCGGATTCTCTTTCATGCACACCCCACTTTTACACGGGTGTAATCCCACTGGGCCTGATTTTGCGCCATTATAATAATATCAAATTGCAAGCAGCTCTGCAGATGCCAAGGGAGTTAGAGCCGCATAAAACCAGTCTAACGGAGAGTTCGATGGACCCGCTGGTGGCGTTACCCCAGGTTCACATGGTTCTAACTGAGATCAGAATGGACTGTTTGATTGAATCACCAGGGTGTTCCCAAACCTATGCAAGCCACTTAATAAACAAGGTGCATTTTTCCCACTTGTAAAATAAGACAATTACCCCTTTCCTAATTCACTGTATGCTGAGCCCATCAAAAGGTGGTTTTTGCTATTCTCTCTCATCTTTACTATAAAAAGAGAGAGTTTTGCAAGTGTAGTTTTTATAGAGCTTAGGTTTCCCTACAATGAAATTAGGGTGTCTCCTACAACGTACGATAGGTGTGTTTAAGTATAGCTCAAGCTGCTACTCAGCAAAATGTGCAGTGGGGCTAACACCCTAAGCTCATAAACAGCACCAAAAATGGGCATTTGGGCTGAGAATCCAGGCAAGGCCCATTCTCCAAACACATAAAAAGGTGGAAGTTGCTGTTCTGATTTCAGAGGGATCCATGCTTTCCTGCTGCTTCCTGGCTCCAGTGTTTTTTAACTTCACCATCTGCCTTCATTTCTCTTCTAATCAGCCACCATGTCTTGCCGATCCTATCACATTAGCTCTGGAGGTGGGGGCGTCAGGAGTTTCAGTTCTTGCTCTGCCGTCATACCAAGAAGCATAAAGCAATACAGTGTGAGCACTGTCTCATCCCGAGGAGGCGGTGGCCTGGGCTATAGAGGACTAGGCTATTTCGGCAGCCGAAGTCTCATCGGCGTAGCCTCCAGCCAACCCAGAATGGCGCTGGGTAGCTGTCGTTCTGTGAGATATGGGTACGGGAGCGCCGGCCTCGCATACGGCTGTGGTGGTACTGGCTTTGGCTACAGAGTGGGTGGCGTCTGTGGGCCTCATCCACCAATCACCCCTGTCCAAGTCAACCCGCACCTGCTTCAACCTATCCACGTGGAGATCGACCCTAACATTCAGTCGGTGAAATATCAGGAGAAGGAGCAGATCAAGTGCCTCAACGACAAATTTGCTTCTTTCATTGACAAGGTGAGAGGGGGGATCACAGTCTTCGCTCACACTTTGCCATCGGAATGTAAGAAACAATTCGTCTTGCACAGACATTTCAAAGAGGAAGTCTGAGATGTTCTATAGTTTTTAGGTGTCCAAAATGACTAAGAATTTGGAGTTTTAGGGTGACCAGATGGCAAGTGGGAAAAATCAGGGTGGGGTGGGTGATAATAGGCACCTGTATAAGAACAAGCCCTGAATTTTGGCACTGTCCCTGCAAAATTGGGAAATCTGGTCACCATGGAGTTCCCAAATCTCACCCTCCAATTACAGTGAGGGCCTGATTCTCATTTATAGTAAAGGTACAAAGAGGGATCTGAATACACTTCCAGAGTCGGGTAAAGTGATATTAATGTAAATGAGACTCAGGCTTCAAATTTCTAATGTTATATGAGGAGGGTCCTTTATTTTCCTCCCATGCCAGTTTCACAACAGCCCACTCTGTCGATTTCAGGGGAGTTATTTCTGATTCACTCTGGTGTGAGAGGCTGTTTAGGATCTTCGGTGTTTCAACAATAAATAGTCTAAACCAGAGGCCCGCGTCACTTTCCCTGTAGCTGATTGGTCCATTTCTCATGCCTAATGGTTATAAAGAGATGAACTCAGACTTTTACATTTTGGTTATTTCCATTCTTCTGAAAACAGGTACATGACTAATGTATTTTGTTTCTCATTCTGGGCAATCTGTTCTGGCAGTGATTTCATAGATTATAAAACCAGAAGGGACCACTGGGCTCATCTAGTCTGGCCACCCCAGTAGGCCTTTCCTGAATTAATTCCTATTTGAACCATTCACTTCTATTGGTTCCCAGTCTTAACAGACTGGTATGTTTTGAAAACTTCCAAGTGAACTTTCTTCCTCTTGTGGTTTCAGGTCCGATTCCTGGAGCAGCAGAACAAAGTACTGGAGACCAAATGGAGTCTTTTGCAGGAACAAAAACCCTGCAGGAATAACATTGAGCCCATGTTCGAAGCTTATATCAGCAACTTGAAGAGACAGCTGGAGGGCCTGGGATGTGATCGAGCTAAGCTGGAAACAGATCTGAACAACATACAGGACATTTTGGAGGATTACAAGAGAAGGTAAGTGGGAAAGACACACTTTAATAATAAGTTGTTAAACTAAATGTCTCCAAACAGGTACATAGCTGCATGGACTGTTTTTAACACACTGCCTCACCCCAATTCAGGAGGGTGGAGAAGTTTCTAACTATAGTATACAATTTAAAGTCAGATATATTTTTTCACTTTTAGACACCAAAATAAAAACTGCCCATCTTTTCAAAGTATGAGTGCTCCGAAATCATAAGACTAGCCACTCTGGTACTAGATGCTTCACAGGAAGGAAACAGAACAGGGCAATTATCGAGCCATCCATTCCCTGTCATCCAGTTCCAGCTTTTGGCAGCCAGAGATCTAGGAAGAATCCGAATACGGGGATTGTGTTCTAAGCTGCCGATGGGCCGAGCTTCCGTTAACTTAGATAATTCTTTTCGGAACCCTGTTATGCGTTTGGCCTTCACAACATCCCCTGGCAACGTGTCCTGCAGGTTGACTGTGTGAAGAACTACTTCCATTTGTTTGATTTAAACCTGCTGCCTCTAAATTTCATTGGGGACCCCATGTTCTTGTGTTATGTGAAGGGGTCAAAAAATGCTTCCTTATTCACTTTCTCCACACCATTCATCATTTTATACAACTCTATCACAACCCCACTGAGTAAACTGAACAACCCCAGTCTGTTTCATCTTGCCCCATATGGATGCTGTTCCATCCCTCTGATCATTTTTGTTGCCTTTCTCCAGTTTAAATATATCTTTTTTTGAGATGGTGCTACCAGAATGGCACACGATATTCAAGGTGTGGGCATACCATAGATTTATATCATGACATCATGGTATTTTCTGTTTTATCATCTATCCCTCATCATAAGTGGAAATCCTGGTCTTGGGTACAAATTTTAGGTACCCTCGTTTGTAAATGTTTATTCATTCTCCAAGTATATTATAGCTACGGTGCTTGGCTCAGCACAGTCTTTCCCCATGGGGTTCCTAGGTACTACCGGATACAAATAATAATATACTGGGATGTTACCATGTTGGGATAACTATACATTACAGCAAATTATGGGTTTACATTAATATCCTTGAAGAGAACTTTACATTTTAGATCATTTAGAGACCTCGGCCTGTAAATGTGAACACATACAACCAGGTTTGTAAGGATTAGATTTTTATCAGTGACTATCAGTAAACATCAATTTCAACCATGCACATACAAACAGATGAAAAATATTTCCATTGTTTTACAGGTAGGCAAAGTAAGAAAAATGCTGCCTTGGAACCTCCATAGACGTTAATGTAATGATATTCACGTTGTACATTTTGATATGAGGATAATTTGATTTTAATGGTTATAAAGCTTTCTGGTTTTGAACCTCAATGCCTACTGTCATTTGTTTGACCCACCCATTCTCTGACCCACCACCGCATAAGTTCCTGCAACTCTGAAAATTTAAACAGATAATAATAAAAAATTGCTTTAAAGTCTATAATTTTGCACAACTGTGAATATTTAAATCAATAACAATAATTTAAAATACCTCAAAATAAATATAAATATTATCTGTTGAATGAAAGCAAAATCAAATTCTGCAAATATACAATGTAGGCCACATGGAACATCCATACAACATACAGTAAATCAGCTGAGTACAGAGGTACAGCTACAGTTGTTCTGGAATTCCAAAATACACCCAGATATTTATTTTATTTTATTTTTTGGTGGGATTGTGGATGTTAAAACCATTATGTTCTCTAAACTGCATAGCTAAACAAAAAATAATTCCCTCTTTTTCCCTTTTAGGTACGAAGAGGAGTGCAATCGGCGAACATGTGCTGAGAATGAGTTTGTACTACTTAAGAAGGTGAGTAATGCACAGCTAGACTACAACCTCATCAAACCCCTGCTGCCTCGATTTTAATAGGACCTATATTGATTTTCAACTCATCTGAACAATGAAAAGCTCATGCTTACAAAAAATAGAGCTGGTTGACATTTCGAGAAACATCAAGCATTTTTTCCTGAAAAAATGTCAAAAACGTTTCATTTTATTTTGCCGTTTCTAACCATCTGAAATAATAATTCTTGGAGTGATGGTTAGAGCTAAAAGTATTCAAAAATAAGTATGTGACTTTGGAGACGAAGGCCAATATTTTTAGAGATATTTTGGCACTTAATTCCCATGGTGTAAATCCCATGATGCTTTTGAAAATCCCCCTAGGTTTCTACCTGCATCTCCAGGCCTCTGTATACATTTGTAAATCTAGCCCTTAGCTTCACTGACAGTCAGTAGAATTTAGATTCCTAAATGCCCACATCCCTTTTGAAAATGACACGTGTTTCTAAATTGGGTGTTTTGAAAATATTACCCTCTGGTCTTTGTCCATTAGAGCTCCTGAGGATGAATGTTTCATGGCAACTCTAAAATCCCCTAACATCCCTGGAAGCTGTGGATGTTCATCAACCTTTGCAGAAGCCCAGATGTAGAAGCTCAAATATATGGATTTAGGAAGAGATTTTCAAAGCTGTTTGATCCCCAATTCCCATTGACTTCTAATGGGAGTAAGAAGTCCTTTGAGCCTTCTAAATATCCCACTGCTGCCAAGCTTTTCCCTAGTTTGATCATTCTGGCTGTTGATACAATAAATTGACCAATAGGCTGCTCTATGGAGATATCAAATCCTCTTCCTTTCTACTGTATGTTGACTACTGTTGCCTGTAAAAATATAAAGATGGAAAGAATGAAATAATATGGAAAAATTAAACTGCTTAGAATGAGAGTCCAGGTGTTTGACATACTAATCCAATTTTGTTCTAGCATGAATAGAAACATCTTATAAAAGTTCTCTCACTGTATTTCTGATCCTCTGCAGGATGTGGATTGCACTTATATGAACAAGGCAGACCTGGAAGCGAAAGTGGAAGCCCTCATCCATGAGATTGCCTTCCTGAGAAGCGTGTTTGAAGCGGTAATGACTCTTCCTATGCCATTCAGTCCAACAGGTGTCTTTTATGATGAGAAAGAAACAATGAATGCTGGTATTTTTCAAAGGGTATTAAGGGAGTTAGGCACCCAACTACCACTGATGAAATTAATTGAAAGTTTGGTGCCAGACTCCCTTAGTCTAGGACTCAGAGTGTTTACAGCCAGAAGGAACCTGGTCACTCTAAGTCTCCATCAGGCCTGGTCTACACTTGAAATGTAGGTTGACATAGCTACAGCAGCCAGGGATGTGAAAATCCACACCCCTGCAACCACCACTTTGTGTAGATGCACAGATCTATGGTAAGATGTTTCCATCAACCTTGCTTCCATCGCTCCAGGCAGTAGAGTTCCTACAGTGATGGATAAATGCCCTCTGACAGGTCTACACTGTGATCTTACCTTGGCATAACGCAGCCACAATGTAGATATGGCCTCATTCAACCTTGCTGGAAGAAAGGGTTTAATGGACAGATTTCACTGAAACGCAGGTACATTAAAATAAAAAATCCCTCTTCTTCATTTTGGATTAAACCCATAATTGCAAAATAGGCAGAAAGTACCTTGTCACCTGTGAACAGAGGAAAAAAGGAAAGAACGCTCCCTGGAAACAAACGGCTGATGAATTTAATCTCTCCTGCAGGAAATCGCTAACCTCCAGGCGTCCATTTTGGACACGTCTGTTGTTGTGCAAATGGACAACAGCCGAGGCCTGAATATGGATGACATCATCGCGGATGTTAAAGCTCAATACGAGGACATTGCCAATAGGAGCCGTTCTGAGGCAGAGTCCTGGTACCAATGTAAGGTGAGTCACCAGCAAGAGAAAGGGAGAAGGGATGGCTTTGAAACTGTGCAGTTGACGTGTGAGAGGGCATACATACAGGAAACTGGCTCTGTGCAGTTCCAGAGATGCATGAAATGTATAAAAATAATAATAATTGCATTAAGATTTAGTCTCAGTGAAAAATGATCATGATGTAGAGTATATCATGAGCAATGCACACATAACTTCATTGGAGTTGCACCAGTTTATTTCTGCTGTGGATCTGGTTTTACAACATCTCCCCATTCAGATTTAATGCACTTTTTAAAACTTGGGTTAATAATAATATTTAATAAAGTTCTTCTATAGCATAGCAGCACTTTTTAAAAGAGATCTCAAAGTCTTTTACAAAAGGGGACAGTAGCATTACCCCATTTAGCAGATGGGGAAATAGAAGCACAGGTGAAGAAGTGACTTGACAAAGATCATCTTGATCTAGCAGAGCCCAAAATTGAAGTCTGTTTTGCTGACACCCACCCAGGCCCTTCTCCAAGGCCAGTCTTGGCAAGACAACATTATTATGAAACATGTTTTCATAACCTGTGTTGCACTTCCAGCTATTATCCACACAGGGGATAACAGTCTATTAATGCTGTCTTCTAAAGGAGATGCTATTTCAGCTCAAGCGGTAAAGGTCTGTGCTAAAGAGACAGCATTCAAACCTTGCCAGAGACCCATGAGTTACATTGCAGTTTTTGGTACTTTGTAACTGGTCTGTTAATTGACTATAATTGAATCTTCTCTCTCACCTAAGTACGAGGAGCTGAAGGTAACCGCTGGTAAACACTGCGACAACCTTCTCAGCACAAAGAATGAGATTATGGAGTTGAACCGGGTGATTCAGAGGCTGCACGGAGAACTTGAAAATGCTAAAGCCCAGGTGAGATTATGCACTGGCACAGAGTGTAAAACTGCCCCAGTAAAAAATCTTAATTCAAAATTAGGGGGCACCACTTGTCTAGTTTACTACTGCTATTAGCCAACTCAGTTGCTTCTTTAGCTCAAGGGTCCTGGGTGGCGAAGTTAACACACTCAGCTGAAGTCCAACGTTAAGCAAAAAGAAACCTCCTCTGGGTAACAGTTTTGGCTGCATAACCAAATTAAAATACGTCAATGAAAGACAACAGGGGTGCATCTACACTGGCAACTTAGGTCGACTTAAGGACACTTAAGTCGACCTACACAAAGCCACGTCCTCACTGGGCTTTTATTAAGTCAACTTAATAACACCACCTCTGAAGGTCGACTTAAATCTTAAGTCAACTTCTTAAGTCAACTTAAAGCCAGTGTGGACGGGGAATAGCGCTAAGTCAACCTTATTAAGTCAACTTAATGCCAGTGTGGACGTCTATGTCTGCTGTTAAGGCGACTTAACAAGGTTTGACTTAAGTCAACGTAAAGTGCAGCCACTCTGTTAAATCGACGTAACAGAGTCGATTTAACTTTACAAGAGCAGTGGAGTCAATGGCTGGGTTTTTCAAAGCCCGTTTAAATGAATGGAAGTCGTGTGTCTAAATCTCCTACTCAGCTCTGAAACTGTCGCCCAATGGCCCTATCTCTGGTCAGCCTTTTGCAAAGTGAAACCATCTATCTAAAACAGCCTGTCTATCACCAGGGACCCATGTCTTGGCTGCTAGCCCATAAGATCTAAATCTAGGGACCCAGTGCCTGGACTGTATGCTGTGTACCCTCAATGGGAAGGCTGACAAGACAGAAATCTTCCATCCCACAGATGGCAAAGTGGTTGTGAAGTTCCTACAAGAAGCATACCTCAATCTGATCAGTGTTTTAGTCAGCATCTGGCATTTGAGCATTTAATGTGCAACAAATGAGAGGCCATCAAAAAAGAGTCTCTGAAAGTGAGTCACGTGGAAGTGCATCTCTATTCTTCCCCTGCAGCGATGCAAACTGGAAGGAGCTGTAGCAGAAGCCGAGGAACGGGGAGAGATGGCACTCAAAGATGCGAGGTGCAAACTGGCCGACCTGGAAGCTGCCCTGACAAACGCCAAACAGGATATGGCCATCCAGCTACGGGAGTACCAGGAGCTGATGAACATCAAGCTGGCACTGGATATCGAGATTGCCACCTACAGGAAGCTGCTGGAAGGAGAGGAGATCAGGTGGGGTTATAACACATCCTGCCAATCACTGATTGGAGAAGAATAAAGATTAATTTAAAGCACCTATCAAAATAAAGGGTCCCATCCTGCAGCCCTTTCTCCAATACCATATCTTTGCAAATAATCTCATTGAGAACAGTGGGTAAAATTATCAGACACACAGCACCACAGTGTCTAACAGTAGAGCTGGGTGAAATTCAGCTGGAACTTTGAAAAAATATAGATTCAGATTGACTGAAACATTTCCGGACTTCATACTGAATTTGCCAAATTATTGCAGTTAAATGACCCCCGACAGATCAAAAATTAAAAGTTTCATGTTGACATCTTTAAAAGGAAATGGACTGATTTTTTTTCCATCTCAAATGACTTTTCATGTCAAAATTTAGTTCGTTTTCATTTTAAAAAACCCTTTAAAAATAAACAAAATACCCCCCAAAACACAAAAAAATCAAAGGAAACTAAACATTTCATTTGAAGACCCACAAGATATTTTGTTCCACCTAAAAAGATTTTTTTCCCCTAATTTTTTTTCCTCTGGAAATTTTTGTTTCAGACGTACCCGAAATAACTTTTTCCCTTTAATATTTTTCAGTCTGGTCATCAAATCAGAAGATCAGTTATTTGCGTAGCTCTGCTTAGGAGGTTAAATCCCTTTTGAAGCCAATAGTGCTTAGGGTCTATGACGGTCCTGATGCACCTAAGCACTTTGGATAAACTTACCAAGTAAATCTATTTGCATGCGTAATAGCTGCCCATGTGCAGGATTGGAGCTTATGGAGAAAAAGAAATTAATGATGTTTGGGAGGGGGGACAGTCTAACCAAATATTTCCAAATCACAGTACTAATCTGTTCTGAGCACCACCTGACCGCAGAGGTGCCAGCTAATTAATGATATAGCTAGCAATAATAAGCAGGTAGCTAAAAAAAACCCTGGTTCTTACATTTTAAACCTTTCTTCTTTTTCCTCTCCTAACAGGTTGTATGGAGAAGGTGTTTGCCCTGTCAATATCTGTAAGTTTTCTCCTTCTTAGAAGTCCTACACGATTCATCTTTTGCAGGAAACACTATAAAGGAATCTGCAATCTCTTGCTTTTAATTTTTTGCAGCTGTGTGCAGGTCCCAGGGTGGGGTTGTCTGTGATGATGACCCCTGCTTCAGAGGCAGCTATACATCCAGCAGCAGGTCATTGCTCAAAACAGAAGGTGTCGTGAGCAGCGGAGGTGTATGCGACACGAGGCTTGGAAGAAGCATCATCGCAAACTCAGGAGACGTCTGTGCACCATGCGTTCCTACCGGCGGCTATAGCGCTAGCAGTGGAAGGTGCTCTAATATCAAATTTGTAACAACTGCCAGGTCCTACAAAACAAAATATTAAAGGAGAGCTCTAGCAAGCCCTCACGTCACTGCCGAGTGACAGCATTCTCTGCTACCAGCACGAGTGGAATTGAAGATTACAGCCTATTCTACATTGCATGTTTAATATCTGGGGTGGCTGCTAAAATAAGGCAGTTCTCAGTGCTTTAGTTTTACAAAGCCACTCTTCTGAAATTTTTCCTTTTCCTCCTGAGTGACTGAGGTCTAACTTCCTTAGCACTGTAACACAATTTGATTGGAGAGAATATTTTTCGTATGCTCTAGGTACCAAGGAATCTAGTCATTTGTGAAGATATGTGGCTCAAAAAAAGTTCTCAGTGATACAGGGCAATTCACAAAGCCTCGCTGTTCAGTGCCTTTCAAGCGAGTATGAACCAGCTACGAATGTGAAGATCTAGTGGTGTTTGTCTCTTACTTTGTAGTCTACATAATCAGCTAACTGCACCAGTTCACCCCTACGTGATTGTGAAGAACAAACCACTGATGTGCAGATTGTATCTTGTTCAGAATTTCCTGCCGCCATACCTGTTTCCTTTTATCTTTGTTTTATTCTATTTTCCCAATAAACTGACAAAGCAGATCAAAGCGTGCAGCTGAGTGATTTCCAGTTTTGAAGTCTTAATGAGGTGACAAGGCACGTCTCCATACTAAGA
>ML685866.1:2686245-2748463 GCA_007922175.1 Pelusios castaneus
TAATAAATCTGTTAGTCTTTAAAAGTGCCACAAGACTCTGTTGTCTTTCTACAATAGACTAACACGGCTACCCCTTTGTTTTGAAGTTGCCACACCAAAAAAACCCCTTGTTTGTTACCATTCAGAACTACACCACATTCTGAACCGCCAGCATTTCCTCTGGGGCGGAAAGTCTGGTTCTTAAATGCCTTTAGTTTAAAGTCTCTGCAAATAAAGCTTTCTCCTTGGCAACAATCTGATTCTCCTCCTGAGAGCATCTCCATTTGCTGTTCTAATAATTATAAATCAGGCAAAGGTCAGCAACTGATGACAGAGCTGGGAATTTTCCAAGCAAGCCCTCTAAATTATCCTGGCACATGTATTTCATCTCCCTGGGAAGATTAGAGAGGTTACAGAGGCAGGAAGCATGCATACAGGCACCAGAAAGCAATGACTGTTCTGGCATGTGAACAATATGTTTTGCAGTGGGTCTGACCCCTGCTTTAGAAGGATCCCCCATTGAAGAGCCTAAGCCATCTTGGCAAGGGTGACAGATGGCTCTCCCAGGCTCAGCGTGTACCGTTAGAATAAGATGATACGTTACTTGTTCTTGAAATCCTCAACGAGATCCTGCATGTTCTTCAGCTCTCCCTCCAGGCGCCCTTTGTCATTCACCAGCCCGTCCAGCTGCTTCCTCAGGCTGTTGATGTAGGCCTCAAACATGGGCGCGATGTTGCTGCGGGCCGTCTTTTGATCTTGCAGGAGACTCCATTTCGTCTCCAGCATTTTGTTCTGCTGCTCCAGGAAGCGGACCTGCAAGCCAGGAGAGGGACCAAACCCCATGAGTGATCCAGCTAGAAGGGCACAAAACTCAGAGAAAGTTCTCACTCCAAGCGCTTTCCTGGAGGGTTTAGATGTAAAAAAAAACAAGGAGGCTTGTGGCACTTTTATAGACTAACAATTTATTTATTGCCTGTTAGTCTTTAAAAATGCCACAGGACTCCTTGTTTGTTTTGCTGAACTGGACTAACACGGCTCCCCCTTTGGATTTAGAGGTTGTGCTAGATGGCGAGGGAGGCATCTGAACCATCCAGATTGCCCCAGGGGGAAGTTTGGAGATTCTGAATGGCGATAACACACCCCCTTTTTCCTACTACTGGTTCACCATGAAAATGTAGCTTTTCCTGTTAAAGCCCTGGGAATCTACCCAATGAATTTCAAGGGGAAACTGCACCATACAGGTCAAGATCAGAACACTTGTCACCCTTCAAAGGAATTTAAAACCCCCAACCTAGATTCTGGCCTAATTTTTGAGAACGGGCCAGCCACTCAGCTGGTGTAAAACAGGAGTGCTAACTGGGCGTGGCTGCACTGAAGTTAATGGAGCCACCCTGATTTACACCAAGCCTTGAGAACTGGTCAGCTCAAAGCCCCCGCTCCAAGCACCACCCTGAATTTGGGGATGTTAGATTTGGACCCAGAGTGGCCCTTTGGGATTTTTACAGTCGCCTGGCTTCCCTGAATGGCACCAGCTTAATGAACAGGGAGCAGGCACAGAGGCCTTCATGGGTGCAAAAATTGGGGAGATCAACGGGTGTAAGAACTCAACAAGGGCTAGAGGGCAATTATGCTATCCTCCTTTAGCATCTGATTCAAATCCCACACAAGGCCAAAAGGAGCCCCTGTCCCCCTCTTGGTTCCACTGAGGTTTGGCTCAGGCCCTTTCTTGAAGAAGCATCCCACACGTGGTCACCTGTCCCATCCCCTCACCTTGTCGATGAAGGAGGCGAACTTGTTGTTGAGGGTCTTGATCTGCTCCTTCTCCTCCTGCCGCACCTTCTGGATGGTGGGGTCAAACTGCAGGTTGAGGGGTGCCAGGAGGCTCTGGTTGATGGTCACCTCTTGGATGCCCGCAGGTGCGTATCCCTGCCCATATCCTGAGTGGATGCTTCCTCCGCCTAGAGAAATCCTCTGGGTGCTAGAGCCTAAGTTATAGAGGCTGGAGGCACCGAAGCCACCTGCCCTTCTCAAGCCAGCACCCCCTCCCACTCCACGGGACGAAGAGACACTGCTGATTCGGACCTGGCCGATCCCCCCTGGGACAGCAGCGGAGCGAGAGCTGAAAGAAACAGACCTTGACATGGCTATGGAACTGGGTTCTCTCCTTCCCCTACTGGAGAAAGCTCAGACAAATTCGAGTGGAAGGAAATCAGGAGAGAGAAAGTGAGTCCCTCTGAGCTTTCTCCTCCTTTTATCCATTAGACAGGCTGGGCTTGGCTGGAGGGCAGAGAAAGGCTCATTTTACTAAGGGCTGGGTGTGTCTGGCAACTGGCCTACCTCATTCAACCTGCCGAAGGCGGAGCCGTGGGGGAAGGCACCCATCCTGAAACAGTATCACTGAAATCACTCCTCTCCCAGCTGCAGGCAAAGGGATCTGGTACACTCAAACCTTCTTTGGTTTTTGGTGCCTGGGAGGGACCTTCTATAGCCTCAAGACATCAACATTTAATTTTTATATGTCCCCCTGAGCAAACATACCGGGCAGCTGGCTCACACTGTTGGCTCTTTTAGCAGTAATTGCAAACACAGTGGACTTGATTTGCATGTACACTAACCCTCTTTACATTGCTGCGGCTCTATATGGAAGCAAATGTAATCTATGCCCCTTTACAGAGCCAGGACGGGGAAAGGAGTCTTAGTGTAAATTAGAATCAGGCCCAAAGTAACATAAATCAAGAAATCTACAGCCCTGGCCTCTTGCCCCCACTCCCTTCCCCCAGCCAATATATGGCAGATTCCTGTTAAATAATGCAGAATAAATAAGGAAAGACACCAAGACAGAGCTACTTTGACAGAGCAAATCCTGTTACAGAGCAAATACGCTGCTTTGTCGCCTGGCGTCTTTCCTTTCCTTCTGACTTGTTTCCCTGGATCTAAAAGAAATGTGAGACTGAAGGTGCCTATTTTACACTCTGCACAAAGGAACATGGCTCTGTATTGCTCCATGATCAAAACAAGCAAGTTCAGATCTTGTCATGATCATCTAACTCCCACTCAGAAGGAGGCAGGAATTAAAAATATTTTTAAAGCCTTCCCACCTATTGAATGTCTACAGCAAGAGGGGGTATGTCCCCTCTGTGTCTTTAAGTCCTGCCCTGACATGTGAAAATCAGATTTAACCCCTTGTGCTCTTCTGCAGGACAGGATGAGGGGACAGACAAGAAATGAGGGTGCAATGTTCTGGATAAATCACTTTCAAATATTTGCTCCATGTGGGCAATGTGGGAGGCGGCTGACGTGGTGTGGATTGCAGTTGTCCCAAGGAGAAATCTTTGTTAACTGCATAGAGGAAATAGCCATGGGCTTTACTGACTGAGACATGGTGGAACTGATTCTTCCTTTTCTTGCACAGGTGTTCAAGTCCATGTTGGACGTAGTTAATGCTCGCTCACAAAGCTCAGCCTCCACTCAGCCTTTTGTCTACTGTAGATTCAAAGTTTCATGTATATTGTCATTTCCACCAGTGCGAAACGGGGCTAAAATGCAGCCCGGTATATCTGGGCGTGTTCCACATTCAGTTTGCACAGATTGAAAAGAACGAGACAAAGTTCAAGGCAGGAAGGAATCAGAGCCATTAAAAGGCAATCTTGATCTCCATTAAACAAGTATAAACCCAGCGTTACTCTCATGCAGCCGGTGGCCCTGATTCAAGTGTCACTTACATCAGTTCTATCCGAGTGTAACTCCATTGACTGCCAAACCAGGGGTCCTGTGGCACTTTTAAAGACTAACAAATGTATTTGTTGCATGAGCTTTCGTGGGAGAAAATCCCACTTCGTCAGATGCTTTGAGTGGACTTAACCCTGATTTACATTAGCAAAAGGAGAAGAATCAGATCTCTTAAAAACCAGTTTCTACTCTCATTTCCATCTGGATAATTTTGCTAGTTTCAGCCAAGAGACTTAATTCTGGTTTTACACCAGAGAACGTGAGTGCAGGATTTGGCTCCATCCATTTCCTTTGGCAGTCCCAATAGATAAGAAACAAAGTTTCTTTTTCTTGTTGTGGACACCATGGTAACTGCAAAGTTTTGCAACTGGCTGGACCAATGAATGCTTGCAAAACTATGTGAATGTCCTTTAGTGATTGTAACAAGATACAATGTGAACCTGCTAAACACCTTCCTGTCCGTAAGTGAAAGCGTTGGACTTCTGGATAGAACTGAGGAAACATTTCTCAAAAAGCCCAAAATGTCTCCTTTCAACTTTTTCAAAACAATCTTGTGACTTTTCGATTCAAAATTAATTTGAGTTTTATTTAAATGTTGTTTGTATAACCTTTTAAAAAGTGTGTGAGGAGGGGCGGGGCGGGATTCCTTCTAAATGAAACAATGTCATTTCAACTTTTTCAGTTAGTCCAAAAATTCAAAAAATGGTCATTTCAGGTTGACCCCAAACAATTCTCCCCTCCCCCTCCGATTTTTCATGGTTCAGCCATTGAACTGAAACATTAATTATTTGTACTGTTCAGGTTTCTTGTTTCCAACTGTAATCTTTCCCTTCATGGTGTTGCAACGCCCAGCCAACGGCCCCTCTACTGTGTAAATAGAGAGGAAGAAATAAAATGAATCATAAAAGAGAAATCTCTCAGTAAATACAAAGTTCTTACTGTACATGCCCATGTGTTTATATAATATGAGGCTTCATTTCTGCTTGCAGGTGTTGCACTCCAGTGTCTCTGTACGGCCCTGTGCATTAAGCAGCAGTGAATCTCATGTTTCCCATCTTCAAAGCGTCTGTCACATCAAAATATACCAGGTAAATAGCCTTCGATCAAACATTTTGAAAAACGCAGCTTGAAAACTTACTCTTCTTCCTCCATAATTTATTCTTATCAATGGAAAGACGTTTCCATTAGTTTGTGCGCGTGGTGAAATCAACATTCACCAGCAGCGTAGACATTCCCAGAACGGCCCGGGTCAGATGACCTAGTGCTTCATTTGTAATAAAAGAGGTGCTGGAACTCAAGCAATTATTTTACATTCATAACTGATTCAGCAAGCCCAGAGGTGCTGTGGCTATGAACTGTCAAGCGTGGAGGTGCCAGGTTTCAGCCCTAGCTGGAGCTGTCACAGATTAAGTCATGGGGTGATCCTTCCCTCAAAGGGTGCATCTGAATAGCACCCAGCTTGTGATTAAATCCAGGCTTAGAGCTGAGGTATGCCGTTCTGTGGAAGTCCACCCGTGCTCCGTGAGAATATGTTGTGTTTGCAGGGCTGGCCCAAGGGTTTCTGGTGCCCTGGGGGAACTATGAGTTTGGTGCCTCTGTCAGAGGGGAATACTTTCATTTATAAGAGAGAACATATTAATATACATTTTTAAATAGAGAAAAAAATTCCCTTCCATCTAATTTGCCCTAGAGGCAACCGCCTAGCTCACCTATATAGTCGGGCTGACCCTGAGTGTTTGTGAGTCTGAGGGAACCAAGCAGCGAGAGATCTGTCTGTACTGTATGGCAGGTCTGATCCTAAAGCAGTAAAGTCTGCGATAACATGACCCTGGCCGATTGTCGGTACACTGAGAATCTTCCCAGACAGGCTGGTTGTGCAGGTTAGTTAGCCTGTATAGGGTGGAGGGACGTTGGGGGCAGTTTTCACCCACACTTTCTCCCCTGTTGCCATCAAGTGAGAAAGTTGTTTGTATGGGTCAGTTTCATCATCTCTTCATTCCTCTTGAAATAGGCACCGCTTCCTCCTCCACTCTTCGCCTCGTGTATCTCACAGCTTCGCAGGTGCATGTACACCTCTCTTGTGTTTGATTTGCAGATTGCCTATGGATTTGCAACTGAATTCAGTTCTGAGGCAGAGTGGTACATAAGAAAATCAAACATATCATGCTCTCACCTGGAAACTTTGTCTGTTCTTTCTTATTTGCTATCTTTTAGATCCCATCCCTATAAGGCCAGGGTTATGTTTTGAGCAAACCCTACACTTTCAATGGCTTCTATTTTAGAGGAAGAGAAAACAATAAAGAGATTAAAGTAAAATCTGCAGGAGAGAGCACAGTGTGTTTGCCTCTGGAACAAGCTGCAGCAGAGCTATGCAGAAAATGGCATCTGTCTCTAGCAGACTCTTAGGCCTTGTCAACATGGGGACACTCAGGAAAGTTGACCCAAATTAACTACAGGTGTGTATTTAAAGGGGATTATTTAAAAGCACATTAAACTCCTTTGTGGAATTCTTACTCAGAATTAAAGTGCCTTTAATTCAGTATGACTGAATTCATTTCCTAAGCAAGGATTTGGCCCCATGGGTCTGATCCTTCCACCACTCTGCACGTTGTGATGCTACTTACACCTGTGCTAAGAGAGGGGCGATTGAAGGTGCCCATGTAAGGCAATGGAAAATCAGGCTGTACAAGTGGGTTGGGAAGGGGGCAGTAATAATACAGAAGGAGTTTTAACATGCCAACACCCATGCCTGAAGGCTTCTGGGTTCCTTAATAAAAGACAAAACTAATAATTAACCACAACCTTCCCAAAGAAATCTGAGACTAGGAGTAAATAATGTCAGTTACCATGAGCAAGTGCCCTTCTGGCCGTACTGCAACTCCTGTGTACAATAAACAGCCCAACAACCAGTGTGTCTAGACTGCAAGGGAAGCCTAGGAATTGAACTCAGGCTCAAGTCTAACCCCTCTTCGCTCTGCAGTCAGAGTGTGTTACGCCAGGATCTGGGGTGGAGAATGCAAGCTGTGATCCAGATTTCAAGCCCTATTGCTTGTGGGGGAGATGTGCCCCACTGGATTCATGTTCTGAGAGTCCACCCGTGGTATCCCACTAGCCAACTTCCATGGATGGCTGAGTTTTCCCACACCGCACCACAAACGAAGAGCTCAATCAGCCACATGTTGTAAGGGCGCAAGAAAGGCTGAGATAAAGATGGACGCTGCAGCGCCAGGATGGGACTCAGGGTGCAACAATCCCTAACGCAGAGTTACAAATGAGTGTAGATGCTCAAGCCCTAGGTTAACAAAGCCTAGGTTTGCCAAGTTGGGCCATGTCTATACGTACAGTGCTGTGCCGCATGTAGAGAAGATGCTCTGTGCCAATGGGAGAAAGCTCTCCCATCAGCATCAAAATAGCCTATCTCAGTGAGCAACATAAGCTATGCCCGCAGGCAAAGCCCTCCTGCGCATACAGGACCTTATTAAGTTGACTTAACAAAGTCGATGTACCTTTCTCTAGTGTAGACATAGCCATCGATTTCAAGGCCAGAAGTGACCACTACATCATTTAGTTTGACTTATTGCATATCAGAGGTCATTACATTTTGCCCATTTACACCTGTATTGAGTCCAGTAACTTGTGTTTGGCTAAAGCTCCTCATCCAGAAAGGCAGCCCATCTTGATCTGAAGTAATGTGCAATTATTGTGCAAGTCCGGATACATCCTGTATAATACACCTGCACAACAGGTGGATGTTAGAGCATACAATGTTTATATAAACAGTGTACTATGGGTGCTTATATAGTGACGCACCTGTGAGGCAGGAGAGTCATCTAATTAGGGCACACAACTTGTCAACAGATCTCAGTACTGTGTGACCTCAGACAAATACCTCTCTGCCTCAGTTTTCCCTTCTGTAGAATGGGAATAATGGAACTGGGAAGCTGAGGCGGCACCATTTATTAATGTTTCTGGGGTGCCTGGTTATTACACTGAAGAATGCCATAGCAAAGCCTCTAAATAAATAAGGTGATTCTCAAAGACAAAAACCAGTGGGAGTTAGGCACCTCGTTGCTGCTTGTGACTGTGAAAATTTCCCCCTAGATTGCTACCGCTTCAGAGTCCCTGGGCCATATCCTCAGTGGGTGTGAATCAGTCCAGCTCCATTGATCTAGCCCTAGAGATGCACATGTGGAGTTTATATCGTGTGTTGTGGCTGCTGCCATAGTAACTCTGTTTGTCCATTGGGTGACTCAAACATGCAGCTGAATGGCACTCATCTGAGTGACTCACTACGGACACAGCAAGGTATTGCATGTCACAGGCTCATTAAAAATCTCTCTTTGTAAGTGATATATTGGCAAGGTGGCGGATATTCCTTCCTCTTTGTGCGGTGACTCTCCTGTGTGTAATTGATGTGTATTTTTTTTCCCTCTGTGCCCTACACCTTTAAATGTCTCGAAACAGTGCAGAGACAGGCAGCCATTTTGTGCTGGGCACCCAAAAATAGAGATGCCCCAAGTCACTGTGGAAATGTAAGGTTTGCACTGAAATAGACTCAAAATCATCAAAGCAAATGTAATGCTTGAATGTCTGAATGGATGTTCATGGGCAGGTGGCTTGGAGAAGAGAGAGACAGTTGCTGTCTTTGGCCAGGTCTTATTCCTTAGCTGGAGTACTGGATCCAGGTCTGGGCACCTCATTTCAAGAAAGAGAGGGACAAATTGGAGAGAATCCAGAAGACAGCAGCGAAAATGATGAAAAGTTCAGAAAACCTGACCTGTAAGGAAAGAATTAAAACCTGGACAAGTTTAGTCTTGAGAAGACTTGAGACGGGCACGGATAACAGCCTTTAAATATTTCAAAGATTGTTATAAAGAAGACAGTGATCAATTGTTCTACATGTCCACTTGCAGCAGGATGAGAAGTAAGGGGATTAATCCGCAGCAAGGGAAATGTAGGTTAGATATAAGGAAAGGCTTTCTGATCATCTGGGAGTTGAGCACTGGAACAGGTATGCAAGGGAGGTTGTGCAATCCTCCTTGTTGGAGGTTTTTTCAGAACGGGCTGGACAAATCCCTGTCAGCTGGTTTGCCAACCACCCGTAAATTTACAGACAATCAGTAAAAAAAGGTCAACATTCAACACTGTCAGTAAATCAATGAAAATATCCACAAAATTGGGTGGAACTAAAATGTATTGTATTTTGACGTTGATTGTTGTCATTCAGAACTGCTTCTGGTGTCAGAAAAACTACACGGATCATGACTTTATCATGTCTATCATTCCACAGGCCCAAGGAATCTGATTGATCTGCTAACTGCTACTAAAACAATTGTGTCATTCCAAATTCCCGTGTATAGAATAGCGCGGGTGAGTACATGCTTTTGTGACCTTATATTGTTTATGGTGTTTTTAGTGACGTCAGTAAAAGGTTTATTGTATCAGTAAAAAGAAAATCTGCTTCAGATCTTCATGTCAGTAAAAATTAAAATGCAGGGTTGGCAACCCTACCTGTCACGGCTAATCTAGATTTACTTGGGCCAATTTCAGTGCAAGAGGCTGGCCTAGATCAGTGTTTCTCAACCTTTGAAGTAGCACATCCCTCTAACTTCTGAAAATTTTAACAAGTATCCCAAAGCGCCTGAATAATTACCCTCAAAGCCTGCAGCTCCCCCTGTCTCCCACTTCCCAGCTAGGAGCTAGGACCAGGGGAAGTAGGTGGCTGCCACCATACGTGTCCCCCAACCCGTGTCTGGTGTACCCCAGTGGTACGCATACCACAGGTTAGAACCACTGGCCTAGCTGACCTCTTGAAGTCCCTTCCAGTTCTACATTTCTACAATTCTAGTCTAGAGTATTTCCCAGGAAAGGAGACTATTTGAAAGCTGGAAGGAAAGCTTCACTCTGTTCCTTTCCTAGCCTGTGTGCTTGTCCCAAATTTATTTGCTCATCCTGGTGGCAGCGTAGAGTGGAACTGATCCCTGACAGGCACAGAGTTAATCATGACAATTTGACAATTGACGCGAGTGTAATTTACACCAAGGTAAGCAGGAATAGAGTTATTCCATCAGTGTGTATGGAAATCTCACAAGTGTGAAAACAGAGTAAGATCACAATCTGGTCCTTGAATGTGGGGGGCCTAATGGCTGTCCTGCAGACTTGGGCAAAGTCTTCGTGGCTTGTCCAGGTACAAGTGATGGCACAAGATCCTATGTGTTCATAAAGGTGATAACACCATAGGGCCAGAATTGCTAGCGCTGCCCGGGGTGTGACTCATCAGCAAAGCATTTGGCCTCAGGAATTAAAACTAGGATTAATCAGATTGTGTATCGGAATCAAAGTAGATTAAATGCTCTTCTCAGAGCTTTGATCCGGCACTCTCTCTCACCCACACACACTGATTAAACCAGCTTCCAACTATGTTCATTTAACTTACAGGATGTAAGCCCAGGAAGCAAGAATGTAATTCTGCTTTCCTCCTCTAGGGGCAGAGCACTGATGCAGAGCAAAGCCACTTCATGGTGTACGTCTGTTGTGTAATACACGGCAGAGAATGTGACTCGGTGCCAGACAGGCTAGGACAGCAGGTGGCACCATTCCAAAGGGGTGATGCTAGAAGCTAATTGTCCCAAAAGAATTAGCTCATGCCTACAACACCCCTGACGAAACGTTTGGCCAAGGACTGACCAACAAGTAATACAAGCCTTGCAGATCTCAACCTGCTATACGGCCGGCTGGGTTGCATCATTTACAAGGTGGTTCACGCTGCGGAGACATGAAGCCCTGGGAACATAAAAGGGGAGCTCTGGGAAGCAGTGGGTAGCATATAACCCCTGTATTACACTCATGATGAGCCACTGCTGATGATGCGACACAGTATCAAAGCATCAGGTCCAAAGAAGGTACTTGAGTGGAAGTGGAAGGAAATCAGGCCTTCGCCTTATAAATTATCTTAAATAAAACAACTAAGAAATAAAAATGCAAATAATAGAGACAGATGATAAATAAAATAAGCAATAATGGGAGGAATAAAAAAGCACCATATAACTGAGAAAAGTATAAAATGAGGAGAAGTATAAAATGAGGAGCAGTGGCAAGTTCAATTTAGGGGATCTGGTGGAAATAGAAGAGCAGGGTGCAAAAAGTAGAAAAACTGTTTCCATGTTCTGAATTTTGGCATAGCTGGAAATTAAACCATTTTAGTCGCCTTTTTTCCTGTTCACCAATTTTTTTTTTTAAAAAAAACAACAATTTTTTAAAGGATTGTCATTTTAATTGTTCGAAAGGTAGAATTTTGAATTGTTTTAATTGTGACTTTTGTAATGTTCACAATTTTCAATTTTTATTCCGACCTCTTTCTCTTTCTTTTTCTCACTGAGTGCCATGAAAGGAATAATTTCTGAGGTCCTTTTCCCTCATGCACTTTCCCCTTTTTCTACTCTGTAACTTACCAAGTGGAGAGTGACAGAATTTCATTTTTCCACTTGCTGTTGCATGGCCTAGAAAAAAGGAAACAGTGGGAGGAATTAAAAAAAAAAAAACCCAAACTGGGCGTTATTCATGTGGTTATATCTTCTGGCAAAAAGCAAGTGGGAGGGGGGAATATATTTTTTGAAAATTGAAATGAAACAAAAATTTCAATGTGAAGCAAAATTAAACTAAACAACACTCATCTTTAGAGCATCTGACTGAAAAATTTAATTGAAAACCTTAGCCTGTAAAATATTTCACCTTTTTTTTTGACATTTTCACATGATGGCTCTAGCTCAGCGCTCTGTCTGGTGCCTTCCCCCCTCGTGACTTCTCCTCCTTCCTCTGATGTCTCTTTCCAACATGAGTCTCCATTCGTAGCCCCGCTTGGGTTCAGCATATCGCTACAGTTCTGTCCTGATACCAACTTGCAACAGAACCGCACCTTACTTGCAGATTAGGAGATAATTGTTTTCTTACTTTCAAACAAAGGTTGCACTGCCACAATCTATCCATTACTAGCAGGTACGCAATCTTATACATACCCACGCTGCCTCATAAACCGCTAGCTTTGAAAGATTTGCAGAGCCCACTGTAACAGAATACATCATGACTGATGCCATAAACTGTGAGTTAATGACACTTGGTATACAACCACAAAATATAATTAAAGATGATGAAAGAAAGCAAGTGAGATCCTAATCTCATTTACAGCGATGTATTGTGGAGAACTGTACATGCCTTACTGTGGGTTGGATTACACACAACAACAAATGTCAGAGCATTTTGCAAAGGCAAGTATGTATCCCTTATGCCCAATGGGGAAAGAGAGCACAGAATGGACACGTGACTTGCTCAAAGTAACACAACAGAGAATAACTGCAATATCTAATTCTTATATAGCAATTTTCATCAGGAGATCTCAAGTTGCTTCACCACCATTAATATCTTTCGCCTCACCACACCCCTACCAGATAGAAAAGTATTATCTCAGATTTGCAGACAGGGAACTGAGGGGCTACATACAACTCACAGGCTGAGAATAGGACCAAGGTTTTGGGGGTTACATGTTGGCCACAGAACCCTGCTGCTTTCCTGTGCATAGGGGTAACTGAAGGATCACAGCGTGGCCCTGTGTTTTTTGTTATTGCTGTGTTCACCACATGCCAGCAGAGAAATTCGAGAAAAACATGAACTCTTCTTTCTCAAAAGTTGCATCATCATCAAAGCATTGCTGCTTTATTTCTTCAAGTCCAGAGAGGTAACACACAAGACGCCCCAAAACACAGAGGAAAAGCGGGCTGCCCACTAAGGCAAAGCATGCAGCTCACCCATCTTTACTCAAGTCTTCGCAGGTTGGCTCCCAGAGCGCCCACATCCCTCGAGTCAGCCTAACCTGCAGGCAGTGTCAGGAAGAGAGAAAAAGAAAGCAACAGCACACAATTTGAATACGATTTTCATTGCACCACCGTTATTACCAAAGTGGTCTCCACCGGCCCATGTTCGCCACTGCTGTAGCTCTGCTGAAGGCACTGATGTTACATCCGAGATGAGTCTGGCCTAGGCTAGAAGAGAAAGATGCACAGTTACACCGAATTTGGAACCACCTCGTACACTGCAGGTTTGAAAGGCCAAGCAGAACTCTAGAAGTATCAGCTTCTTCTTAAAGTTAGAGTAGGAAAGGTTGAAAACCCCAAAAGGGGCAGAGAAGGAGAGAAATGAAAACAAACCAACCCACGGTGAGTTCGAAAATGGAGCAGAGGGCAGCACAGGGTGAAACACAGAGAGATTTCCCTGAGTAGCGAAGCCCTTCATCCGATACAGTCAGTATGGCCTGGTGGATACTAAATTAGGACCCCGAGAGCTGACTCTATTGCCAGCTTTGCAGCTGGGAGACCTTGGGCAAATCACTGCCCTGCTCGGTGCCTCAGTTTCCCCATCTGTAAAACGCAGATAATGATACGGACCTCCTCCGTCAAACGCTTTTGAGAGCTCCTGATGAACTGTGCTATGTAACCGTGGTATTATCATCCGCCCAACATCACATTGGAGCAGCGTGTGAGATTTTAGCATTGGCAGGTTGAAAATTAACCTCTGGTCTGCCTTGAACCCCCTAACACCAGCGTAGGGGTAACCCAGAACCTGATGTGAATGTTGCCAGCCCAGTTCATCTCCACTGGGATAAATGAGTCTGTCTGTCGATCCCTCTGTTGCCTCTTGTCTGATACTTAAATTGGAAGGTCTTTGAAGAAGGGACCCTTTTTTTCAGTGTTTGTACAGCACCTAGCACCATGGGGTGCCTGGTCCATGACTAGTGGGAGGCAGTGTTGTTTAGAGGTTAGAGCACTGGGTTTGTATCAGCATCAGAGTGATTTAGCCTTTAAATGGGCAGGATACCAGACAAAATCAGAACCAGCCTTTAACCCACCCCAGGGCAGGCCAGTTAGCTCAGGTCACAAGCACCCCTAAACTGGCAGCAAAGAGCTTTGTGGGTGGGCAGGTAGCAGGGACGAGTGTGAATTAACTTGGCAGTGAAGACAGACCCTAAACCATTTCCGCTGCAGTGTGTTCTGGATACCTATCCCATAATTCCCAGCTCAGCTCCCCAAAGCAGAGCACCTTGGGAGATTTTTTGTAAGGCCATCAGTACAGCAATGAATTGGGGCAGAAGGACGAATTTGCCTGTTTCAGCTTATCTGCATCCCCGCTGGCACGAAACAGGTTTGGCCTGAGCCAGTGGGACTTTGAAGCAATTTAATTACTGTTCTAGCTGGCTACTGGCTAGCTTATTGACCTGTTTAAGTGCTTGATTGTGTGCGAACGCAAAGTGCTCCATACACATTCTAGAGCCTTTCCCTGGAATTTTTTAAAAGAGACCATGGCGGTTAAGCACCTAAATCCCATTAAAGGTCAAATGAATCCTTTGAAATGCCTAGACCAGAAAAATAAGGCAAGGAGTAGAGCTGGTGAGGAATATTTTTTGGTTTGCTCTGTTTTTTTTCATTTCCTAAAAAATATTCTGTTCTGCATTAAGATGAAACTGAGACCCCCTCAAAGCTTTTCATGGAAAAAATGAGAGCCACCTTCCCCCCCTCCCCCCCAATGCCTGATAAAACCTGATAAACTGCTCCTGACCACACTCATCAGAAGCTGGTATAGTCCCGGGAGAAGTTTTGATTTTGACTACCCAGCATTTTCAGATGAAAAACTGTTTAGTGAGAAAATTTGTGATCAGAGTTAGTGGCAAAGTTGTTGTGTGGGAGTTTCTTCTGGCCTTCCCCTGTAGGGCAGTAGGGAAAGAGACCTGGTTTCTGCCAAGGAAGGCGGGCAGGAGAACAGGAAGAAAGAGACGATTCCGTCACCACTTAATTAGTGTTATTGTTAGTTACTTTTTAATGCCTGAAATTTCCAGGTGCTTACGTGGGCTAAGATGGCAGTGAATGGGTTGAAATCATCCTTGAGTATGATATGGGAAGCAACACCTGGCCTGTCCCATCTTGCCTTTGAAGACTGTGTAAAATTCTCTGTCGGTGATGTCTTATTGTTATTTTTAAACAAAGCTTTCCACTTTGGTCATCATGGCCACCGTCAGAAATCGGAGTGAGAGGGGAAAGGCAGGAAAGGGCAGTAGGATGGTAGGACAAGAGGTGGAATGGGGTTGGATTTCAAAGGGCAGAGAAAGGGGTGAGAGAAAGGACGAATGAAATGGGAGAAAAAGGGAAGGACAAAGAAGAAATGAGGAAAACAGGGATTAGAAGAATAAAGGGGGAGAAGAGTAGTGATGGGGGAGAGGTGGGACAGGGAAGACCACTAGAGCAGTGGTTTCTACCTTTCCCATACTGGGTCCCGTTTTTCCACACGGATACACCCTCATGTAGGCACTCCCCAGCCACAGCTTGCTAGGTTTGGCCAGATTCCCCCTCCCTTTTAGCAATATGGTATGAGACAGTGTGATTGCAACCCCCATTTATGAACCCGCACATTGAGAACACTTGAACGAGAGGGATAAGCTGGGCAGAACAACAGAAAGAAGAGAACTAAGGTGGTCCAGAAGATGGACCACTTGCCTAGGAGCTGGGAAACCCACCGGCTATTCCCTGCTCTGCCACAGATTTTCCATGTACCCTTGGACTAGTCTCTTAGGCCCAGATTCTGGGAGGTATTTATCTGTCTAGCTTCCACTGATTTCACCGGGAGGTAGCAACCTATCTATCTATGGGGATATGTGCCTCAATTTCTCACCTGTAAAGGGAGGGTAATAGTCATTTCCTACCTTAGGTACCAAATTCAGGGCTGTGAAAAAACGCCTTATGGAAATCAGACCTCCCCCTTTAAAACTAGCTATTGTAGGGGATGGGGAGGGGGACGGCTGGGAGTGCCCCAGATGGGGACCCTATAGTGAACTCGACTCCAGCTACTAGCCTCAGTGAGGCAGGGGAGAGACGGGACTTCTTCTCCCACAAGGCTGCTCTGATGGGACTCCAAACCCCACCTCCGGGTACCCTGCGTCACTGCAGGAAACTGTGGTTGCTGCCTTGGGAGCCCAGCACAGAAGCGAGGTGGCAATCCCATGATGCACAACAGCTTTGCGGCCCCTCACAACCCCTTCTAGGGTGGGGCTCCCCACGGTTACAAGGCTGTGAAATTTTAGCTGTGAAATCGGCTATTTCTGAAATCCTCTGACCATGAAATCGGTAGGGCCTGACACACAGGGTGGTGAAAGGATTAAAGATCGTGAGGCACTCGGATCCTCCAGCAAGGGAGGCCAGATAAGTATCAAAGAGTGACAACATCCAAAGAGCAGGACTGGGCAGAGACCCAACTGGAGGAAAAGGAAAGGAACTGGCTCTCCTGGTGAAAATAGGGAATGAGGCTAGGGGAGTTATTCCTGTCTTAGGCCATTGTTGGGAAGAGATGAGATGGATTGTCTGACATGCTTGGGGATGTGGGGTTGAAAGAACTAACCCAACCAGTGTTTCCTGCAGGAACCCTGGCCCTCCATTCCCCTCACAGGAGATTTATAATGTCTATCAGACTCTCAGGGTACGTTTCCACTGGAGTCCCTCGACATGGTGGCGGATGGCCCAGGTCAGTTGACTCAGGCTCAAAATTGCTATGCTGAGGTTCAAGCCCAGGCTAGGACCTGGGTTCTGGGACCCTGCCCTTGACCGTCTACACTACAATCAAAGAGCCCTATCGCCTGAGCCCCACGAGCCTGAGTCAGTTGACATGGGCCAGCCACGTATGTTCGATTGCTGGGTGGGCATACCCATAGGGAAGAGAATTGGCTTCTAAAGCCACCCCAGTTTTTGCTTTCACCCCCCCCCCCCAATGCAGCCTGATCCAACACAGTGAGATCCCAGGGGGTGTTTTTATGGACACAGCATGGACCTCTGTTAATTTACCTACTTGTTGCAGTGGTGTCTGCCATCTCTGGGGAACAGAGCTACGCACTAATACAGTCCTTCACATCCTAGCAAGCGTCAGGGCTTACCCAACAGGAGGGACTAGAGCTTTATGCAAGACCCCCAGGAGGGCTCATCTATGGGCTTCTAAGCCTTCCTCTGAACCACCTGCCCCTGGCCCGTGCCAGAGACGGGACACGGCACTGAACGGAGCTGGATCTCATCCGAATGCCTTAGGCACTGCCCATCCAAGTCTCATTTGCCTTCCTCCCACATAACTCCATGGTACTTGGCCAGTCCCATGTGCATGCATCGGTAAATCCCCTCTATTGCCACGTCATGTACACTTCACATGCCTGAGCTAGCTAAATGAAGTCTGTTGACCCTCGGTGGTGGAGGATGATCTTTCATAGGTTTTATTTTATATGGGTCCTCCAGTGACTGAGGAGCCCGATCCTTGAGCCGCAGACATCGTAGGCAGGGCTGGGCCACAATCACTGCATGACCCTTGTCTGTCCTTTCTTTTCTGGCATTTTTCAGCCGCCAGGGCAAGGCGATTTTCTTCAAAAGCGGCTGCTCCTTCTCTGACATGTCTTCGCCCGTTCACCTTGTCTTGGGCTGCTGTCTTCTAAAATGTCGGCTGTCGATGCCACGTCTCCGGATGTTTGTCTTCAGGGTGTCTTTAGAGAGTTTCCTTGGCCGTCCCCATTTCCTTTCTCCTTTGGGGAGCGGGCCATAGAGCAATTGTTTTGACAGGCATGCAGCAGCCGTGTGTACACAGTGCCTGCTCCACCAGCGGGAGCTGGGTAATCAGGGCCTTGCCACTGCAGAAGTTGGCCTCTGTGAGGATGCTGATGTTAACGCCGGGACACTCTCGCTTTCTGTTATACAGCCAGGCCTATTCCCCACTCCGGATCTCCCGTTCCTCTCTTGGCTGTCCTTTGTCATTCAGACTCCGTGGGGCAGGGCCAGCTTGTTTATTTGTGATGCGCACAGCGCCGGTATACAGCCCTGTCAACGGCATTGCCTGAACTAAGAAATAACCCACCAGGCAGGATAAAGCCGAGCCAATAACCAGAGGAGGTCGGTTTTAGAGTGGCGGGAGTGAATCGTCTAGGATCCCTGCGGTTTGTGCGAACTAACTGGGTTGTCACATCATGCAGTGACGCAAGAGCAGATTTTGTTTGTCAACTCGCCCCCCACTCCACAGCCCAGAAGCGCCAAGTGTTATAGCCAGGAACTGCCAATTGCCGCCTTCAGAGACCAGCCCACTGAAAAATTGCTCCACATACCTAGCCAAGGTGGAGCACGGGCAGGGTCAGCAGGAAGGGAAGGAACACCCTGAAAGGAGCTGCCTCACCCACTGGGACACAAATACATCAGGATTTATGCCGATACTCCTGGGCTGACCTCCACCCCATCCATCACAGAGAGGCGAATTCCTGCTGCTGGATTGGTAGGCGCAGGGCGGCTGCAAGCTTCCCAACAGCAGGGTCATGTCAATGTCGGGTGCAACAGCTGGGAGCTCCCACATAGAAATGCCCTCGCTCCACGTTCCCCATAGCAGCTTGCAAACAGGATGCCAGCAACGTGAACTTCCTTAGGGCAGTGCCGGTTCTTAAAGGGCCAGCTTGGGCCCTGGCTGTGTAGAGCGGGCTGAAGGGAGAAAGGAGCCGCCTTCTTGTTTTTATCACACGAACTTTGGCCCCGCGAATGTGAGTCGGTTCACTCAAGCGGAGCAGCTCACCCAAGCTGCCAGCTAGCCTTACCAAGACCTCCTGGTTCTCCCCCTGGACAACACAACTCCACACCGCCCCTTCCACCATCCTGTGCCTTGTGGGCTCTGTTGAACGCTAAGCCGTTCTCCTTCAGAAGCAGGGGCCAAGGGCTATAATAATAAATGATTCTCTGAAGGGACAGGAATTCTTAGACTCCTGGGAGAAATAAGTTTCAAGGAGGGGTTGTGAGAGGAAGGGACAGAGAGGACAGCAGACTGGCAGTGAATTGATATTGAAAGTCTTGCTAGAACCAAACTACAAATGAGTGCAGGGGACTGGACTTGATGACGAAATGAGCAGCCTGCAAATAAGGCAGGAGAGAAAATCTTGCCTCATCTTTCAAGACACGTTAGTTCTTCCCTCTCCTGTGTCTGATTTTTGCTTTGTATCATGGTAGCAGCTAAAAGCCGCACCTGAGATTGTTGACCATTGGGCAAGAGGCTTCAAAAACATTAGTAATGTTTGAAAATTGTTCAGCGGAAGGTTTGTCCCCTTTGAAAAATGCCGTTTTGTCAAAAATGAAACAAAATTTGAAACTTTCCATGGAACGGCATCAATTTGGATAAAGGTTCCTTAAAAAAAAGAATTCCAAAGGGGTAGCCGTGTTAGTCTATTGTAGAAAGACAACAGAGTCCTGTGGCACTTTTAAAGACTAACAGATTTATTTATCGCATGAACTTTCGAAATCCCACAAAAGCTCATGCGATAAATAAATCTGCTAGTCTTTAAAAGTGCCACAGGACTCTGTTGTCTTTAAAAAAAGAAGTCAGACTTACCAGAATGGAACCTTCTGGTTTTTCTTTTCATAATTAATGTTATTTGGCATGACACAATAATTATAAATACATTTTAAAAAAATGAAACAGTTGGGTTGACCAAATGGGGAATATTTTCAAAAATATGACTGAGTGGGAAATGTTTTGGAGCTGGTTCCCATAGGGCTTGAAAACAAATTTCCAAAATGTCAGTTTCCCACAGAATGGAAATAGTGAGTTTCAACCAGCGCTATCGGCCGCATTCCCTGAACCGGAATAGGCAAAGGGTGAGAGAAAGAACGGATCATTTTAGCCCCATTTTGTAGAGGAAGAACCAAGAGCCATAAATGGGAACGTTTTCCAAAATGACTCACAGTGACTTAGGAGCATAAGTTTCATTGAAAGGCAAAGGGATTTAGGTGCTTATGGGCTGGATCTTAAAAGATTTTCGGGCCCCAGAAGCTGCAAAGCCATGCCTTGGTGGGAATAGAGGTGCCTACGGTTGATGCTTCGGTGTTTCGAAAATTCCACTCGGCTTCTCTCTGCATAGTTAGGTGCCTCGATACCTTTAATAATTCGATGCTCAAGCCACTTCTGAAAACGGGACTGAGAGTCCTAAGTCACTTACGGGGCATCTACACAGCATTATAAACCTGCCTCTGTGGGACTCCAGTTAGTGGATTCGGTATTTCCCAAAACACGTTTGCATGTCCACACTGCTGTGTTATCCTGGATTTACAGTTGCTGGATCTGGATCCCACAGCTGTGCGAACACATCCCACGCTGCACTCCACAGACCTTCTCCTTGGATCTGTGGCCTGAGCTGCCTCGGCACTGCCAAATGACAGGAGTTGGTCCTGAATCACAGCGGGCTTGGGCTGTAACCCACCCCTCTAGCAAACTACTAGGAGCTGGATCCTGAGTGCTTTCTGATCGGAGCCAGACTGATTTGTGTGTGGACAGAAACAGGGCTTGGGTTCAAACCTGAATCAGAGCCAGGGCTGATTATGTAGACATATCCTTAGGTGATTCTGAAAATGTTATTTGTACCCAAGGGCACAGAAGGGCAGAGATTTTCCCCAATTACTAGTGATTTTGCAGGGCTTAAATGTTAGGTGCCTGACTTACCACACCTTCAAGGGGACTCATTTTTAGAAAGCACTGAGCACCTACCCTCTGGGAACCAGGTCCTTGTCAGTACCTGCAACAGGATACCCACCCAGGCATTGAGCTGCCATCATCTCCCAAATCTTTGTGCACTGACGTGCCGAGCCACCCTGTCTGAGGTAGGCAGATCTTTCCTTCGCTCATTCATTTCTTCACCATTTAAGGATGAGGAAGCCGACTGCTCAAGGCACGTGTGAGCTGGGTGTGAATGATTTCATTTCCCTGGAAGTGTCTGTGCATATGTGCTCACTCACCAATCAAACAAGCTGCAAATGAAAGGAGGGGATGTAAAAAAAAAATAAATAAATGAAAGAAACTCCAACAGGTTGATCTGGATTACATCAACAGCCACACCCTCCTTGTTTTATGAACATAGCAGAACAGGTGTTTGCAATGCATTAGCTAACCGGAGCTCGGCTGAGGCAGGAATTAAACAGAAACGCTCTCCAAAGTGCCACTTAACTGCCTGCAGCTACTGGGAAAGGATAGTCCAGACACCTTCCCCCTACCATCCTACCACAGGCAGAGCCAGGATGACCAGTCGCTTCAGCGAATTCAGCAGCCTCAGCAGCAGCTCTCTCTCCCCTTGGCAGGTGTCCGGTAACATGAGCAGGGGAGACTCCTTCACAGCATCCTCTGAATATGAAAGCTGCATCAGTCCTGGCAGTGGAACCAGCACAAGTTTTAGTTCCGGAAGTCTCGGTGGATACAGGTGTTCCTCTTCCCCGTCCGTCTCCATCAGCAGGAACCTCTTGACCCCGCTGCACCTAGACATTGACCCTGCATTCCAGGAGAGGAGAAAGCAGGAGAAAGAGGAGATCAAGACCCTCAACAACCAATTCGCATCCTTAATTGGAAAGGTAAGAGGAGCGCAATCTGTAGCAGGAGAGATTTGCAGAGGAAGTCATTCCCTGGCTCTAAAGCTGATTTGCCAGCAGGGTGTTTAGATCTTCCCTCCTTCCTGTGCTGACTATTTTACCAAAGGTTTGCATGATTAGTAGCAAGACCAAATACCGCTTCCAGGACTCTACCCTTCCCCATCGACTAGTAATCTCCCTGCATATTCTCTGGGAAAGGGAAACTCAGCCAGTGATGGAAGTAGGTAGGGGTCAGCAAAAATGACAGGGGCCATGACAATAGAGCAGAAGGAACCTGGTCTCATTTCTGTAGCCCACCACGTGGACCAAGGACCAGCCCAGCAGCCGGAATCAGCCAAATTGCCTAGAGTGTTCCTGTTAGGGTGGTTTTCTCATGGCTAAAATGAGGGAAAACTAACCAGTCAATAATGTGGTGGGTGAAGGGGTAAAAGGAAAGCTTGCTGGATCAGCTAAGTAAGTGGTGTCCTCTGCTACAGAGAGTCTTTCATCTGCTAAACAATTCGTCTACCTGAGGCAGGTTCCTGCAAAACTCTCCTACTCTGTAAACAGATGGTAATCTCCCCAAAGGATTGCTTCACTCCAGTATATCATGTAGCCAGCTAACGCCAAGTGATTTAAAAAAAAAAACAAAAAAAACCGAAGTGCAGAAATGGGTATGAATTAGCACCATGAGACTGTTTTCAACAGCATCTGCTTCAACTGCACATGTGCAGCCCGCATTTCTGTGTGCAAATGAGCATCCGGGCAGGCACGGTTGCCCACCTGAATGTGCAAATGTGATGCTCTGTGCATTGCACGTTTTTTAGGCGCCAGCCTTGAAAATGAAATCTGGTGCATATGGATTAAAAGGCTTAGGGGGTGAAATTCACCCCAGGTAGAGACACCAGCAAAAGAGCTGGGCTCCACTTACACCCTCACGACTGGCCTTAAGTGGCACATATGAATCCCACTGGTCCTCTTCTGCCTGATCCACGGAGAGTCTGGTCCAAACCGCTCCTTAGATCAAGCTTTAGCGACTCATGTTTCTAGTTCTAGAGATCTCTGGTGTATCAGCAAAGATGGTGGCCACCACCCATTGGCTCTCTGCACAGGGCTAAATTTCAACCCATTGATGGAGAAATGTAACATACCATTGTGAATGTGCCACAGGGACAAGGGAATTCAGATGACTTCAGTCACATGTCACACAGGCCAGTATAACCTCAGTGTAGTGGCTCTGGCCTTACCTGGGACTGGGTGTTGACCATTGTACATTTGGAGTCTTGTGTCCAATTTTGGGCCCTGCGGTACAGGAAGTATGTTGACAAATTGGGGAGAGTCCAGCGGAGGGCAACAAAAATGATTAGGAGGCTGGGGCACATGCTTTATGAGGAAAGGCTGAGCTTGTTTAGCCTGAAGAGAAGAGTGAGGGGGGATATGACACCCTTCAACTTCCAGAAGGGGGGTTCCACGGAGGATGCAGCTAGTCCGTGGTGGCAGATGCCAGAACAAAGAGCAATGATCCCCAGTTGCAATAGGAGAGGTCTCGATTGGATATTAGAAAAAAAAGATCCATCAGGAGGGTGGTGAAGAACTGGAATGAGTTGCCTAGGGAGGTGGTGGAATCTCCATCCTTGGAGATTTTTAAGGCCTGACTTGTCAAAGCCCTCCCTGGATGATTTTATCAGTTATGTCTAGCTTTGAGCAGGGGGTTGGACTAGATGACCTCCTGAGGTCCCTTCCAAGCCTCATTTTCTAGGATTCTCTGATTCTGTTGCCAGTCAGGAAGCCACATATCTTTGGGATCAGCCTTATGGATGTAAGGAAGAAGGTAGATCATGAGGCTCTTCCTTGGTTGTTGATAGCCCAACAGACACCAGACCAGGAATAAATTAAGTAGATAAACCACAGTCTATTAGAAGACCTTGTCCCAATGGCCAGCACATTTTTCTATCCCCTGGGGAAAGGAAGTTAGATTACTCCTCAGCTGCTCATCATATTGGAGAGGCGGGGGCTGGTGGGTTTGCACAGACGATGTTGATACTCTCAGAGAGGACGCAGAGCATCTCCAGGATGAGCTGTCCCCTTGGCTGATTTGCGGCCGTTTTGCAGTGTTGGAGGCGCTTGGCAGCTCTCGCCTGCTGGATTAAATGCTATTAAAGCAATTTGTTTCGTGCGCAGAACAGTGAGAAGTGAGAGCTGACAATTAAATAATTAATTACATCACTTTGATGGTGAGACGTGCAAGCGCCACACAGTTGCTGAGGAATGTGGTCATCCCCTTGGATATGGGAATGTGCCGAGTCAGAATGGAGGGTGGATGATCTCTCTCTCTCTCCCCTCATAGACTCATAGGCTATGTCTACACTGGCAAGTTAGTTTGAATTAAGGAGGCTTAATTCGAACTAACTAAAGCCATGGCTACACTAGGCTTTCATTAGTTCGAATTAAGGGCTTCCTTAATTCGAACTAATAACTTCAAATAGGCTATTCGAAGTAAGGGTTAATTCGAACTAGTTAGTTTGAATTAACCAATGTGGCCATGTTAGTTCAAACTAATTTCTTAGTTTGAACTAACCAGCCCATTGAAATCAATGGAGATTGCTAATTCGAACTAAGCAAGTGCCATTCGTGGCACTTGCTTAGTTCGAACTAATTTTTTCTAGTTCGAATTAAGCTAATTAAGCTAGTTTGAACTAACTAATTCGAACTAATTTTAGTAAGTGTAGACATAGCCTATAGACTTTAAGGTCAGAAGGGAACAGTACGATCATCTAGTCTGACCTCCTGCAAAATGCAGGCCTCAAGACCTCACCCACCCACTCCAGCAATAGCACCCCCTCCCGCCCACACACAGAGAGAGAGAGAGAGAGAGAGAGAGAGGGTGTCCTGCTGTGCATCTGAGTCTGTAATCATTGTGATGAATCTGTGCAGCTCCATGCCATGCATGGCACTTTACAGCACGAATGTCGAACCTGATTGACACTACCTGACTCCAGTTTTGCCCCACTGTCAACCTATTACTTATTTATTTATGGATGCTATTACTGCAGCACCAAGGACCTGAGTCACAGCCCAGGACTCCACTGCGCTAGGTGCTGTACAAACTTATATAAAAAAGACAATCCCTTCTCCATGGGGCTAACCATCTAAGTAACCCTATTGATTTAGTGGAGTGGCATACACAGCAAAGATGCAGCAGTGAATCGGGCCTATATTTATGTTTTAGGGCCATCAGTAATTCTTGGTGCTTGCAGGGAACCTGGGTTGAGGAAACATCTTAACACAGTGTTATTATTTGTAGCCCCTTTTGTGTCGGGCGCTGCACAGACGCCTAGTAAGAGAGGATTACTTCCCTAAAGAGCTTATAGCCTAGAGGGTCAAAGGGTGGGAAAAGGTTGGTCCAGTGGCTATGACATGAACCTACCACTTAGAAGATTCATGTTGATCTCACTGCTCTGTCTCAGATTTCTTCTGTGACCGTGGAGAAGTCATGTCTCACTATGCCTCAGTCCCCTGACTATAAAATAGATATAATAGCAGCCCCTACCTCACAGGGGTGTTGTGAGGATGAATGCATCAACGATTGGGAAGTGCTCAGGTACTACAGTAATAAGCACCATATATGGAAGGGAAATTGAGGCACAGAGCGGGGCATCCGTAACAGAGCTTAGTTCTTCTGCAGCTTAATGTAGCGTGCTGGGCCATGTTCCTGCCTCAAACCAACATATGGCTGCATGAAATCTGGCTGTAGAAGACCAAGCATGAATCAAAGAGCTACCAGCATAGCTGACAGACGCTGACAGATGCTTTAGCACATGCTGGAATGAGGGAGGGCGGGTGGATATCCCAGGAGAAGGAAAGGCAAATTGTTTCTTGTAAAAAAAGATTGCAAAGATGGACTGAAAACAGAAAGATCAGGCAATCAAACAGAGATGGAGGCTCTATATGGGTGGATGGATACATTCAATGCATGCGCCAGTGAAGTGCTGTGCTTTCTCAGTTGGCTTACAGAAATGTTATCCGTGCCTCAGATTCTCATCGAGAAGAAGGAAATGCTCATGATCCACTGGGTTAAAGGTCAGAAGAAGGGTGTAGGGGACCAGTGATGAGCACCATATAGAGCAGTAGTTTTCAGGCTGTGGATTGTGGACCTCTTTGGGGTCAGCAGACTATGTCTAGGATTTCCAAAGGGGTCCAGACCTCCATTCGAAACTTTTAAGGACCCACAAAGGAAAAAAAGGTTGAAACCACTGCTCTAGGGAACGGGGTAGGTCAGGGTTCACATGGCTCTTGGAAATGGTGCAGGAAACTTTCCAGTACAGATTTGTGTCATTCTGTCCATGAGACTTTGCTGTTGTGTTTGCCTAACCAGCCTCACCTCCCAACTTCTATCCTTACCCCAATGGACCGGTTTCCAAGAACTGGCTTTGCCGTTTGAACCTTGATCTACCAAGTTTTCTCTACAGTGCTCTCCTCAGTCGTTCCCCACTATTCCCATCTATCCCGGGCCTCTCTTTGCATGTCCTCTGTTGTTCTGTCCCATACATTTTCCCTCTTTAATGTTCAATAGAGAGATTCTATTAATTGGCCTTTTTGGTGTGTTTTTTCAGCTGCTCAATGGCAAACCTGCCATGAGAAAAGCTCTAACTTCCTTCTTTACCTGTGTGCGAGACATTTTCCTCTTCTTTTGTACAGAGCTTTGGCTCTATGGGGTTTGTCGAACTCTCTGACAAATCTCAGCTTTCATTACAAATCCATTCCATTTCATACCTCGTATTTTTCTAAGGTTTTTGTTTTCGAAGGCATTGAGATGCTGGTCCATCCCCTGGGTAGATTTCCAGTTTATCACGGCCATATGTGAAGATGGAAATAACATCCAAGTAGAAGATTCATCATTTGGTCTTTTAAGTTGTCCGTTTTTGATGGCTCGTCTGATAGGACCGTGCTAATTAGCTGTGATTTGATTTGAGTGGTGGTCTGTCGGGACACCACTGGGCATGTAATGCAAAGTTCCAAATGTCAGTGTAACCCACGGCATACCTGGTCTACATGGGCTGGGATTCTTCCACAGCTCCTCACTTGAGACCAGAGCTGCATCGCTTAAGCTGTAAAGTTTCATGCATTTATCTCTGTAGGTCCCCATCTCGGTGCCCAGAGGCTGAGGCGAATCTCATCAGCCTCCCGCCACCAATGTTCCTCATGTCTCCGGATTCTGTCATGCAGGTCCAATGCCTGGAACAGCAGAACAAGATACTCACCATCCGGTGGAGCTTCCTGAAGGATCAGAACCATTCCCAGTCCGAGTCAGACATCAAACTCCTCTACGACCAGTACATGAGCAGACTCAAGCAAGAGATGAGGGCTGTCAGCCATGAGAGAGAACAGCTGGAGTCTCAACTGACTGAGGTGTTGAATTCCATGGATGACATCCGATGCAGGTGCTGTTTGTCCTAGTTTGTCGGGGTCCTTGGAAATACAGGGATTATTTTGCACCCTCTTGTTAAGTACTGCAAACAAGGAGTCTAGTGGCACTTTTCAAGACTAACAAATTTATTTATCGCATGAGCTCTCGTGGGAGAAAACCCCACTTCGTCAGATGCTTGACGATGGAGAACTTACAGAATGGGAGGAAAAATAAATGCCGGGCAGTGTAAGTAAGTCATAGGATCCAGTCAGACTGTTTCAGCAAATCAAAGCAGTTGTTTAGATACAAACAGGGTGGAACAACATATTAGAAGGAGGGGAGGTAGAGAGATGGGACAAAATCACTTTTTGTAATAAAAAAACCAAGGAGCCCTATGACACTTTTAAAGACTAACGAATTTATTGATCTCGCCTTCCTCTAGCACACCAGAGAAATCTGAGTATATCGCAGCACTATCTATCTCGATTCTAACACATGGCAGACTAATGCGGGACAGGTTGACATTCCAGCATGCTGCGAACTAGGACCATCTTCTCGGTCCCTCCTACCCTCTGCTGCTGGCAAATAATAATCTAGTTTCAGTCAACTGTGGGTTGCATTTCCTTTGGCCTCCTTTCTATAGTGGGTTCAGTGTGTGGGTGCAGGGTAATGGTGGCCTGTGGTATACAGGCAGTCCAAACAAGATAATTTAGTGATCCCTTTTGGCCTTCAACTCTGACTGTGTGTGGAGACAAACCCTAAGAGACAATGTATGGAAGAGCGAGCTCGTGGCTGGGGTAAAAATAATTCCTGGGGAAAATGCAGAGAAACAAACATTTTCTTTCTTTTTTGCCAAACAGACACAGTTCTTGGTACTGAGTTCTCACTGCTGTTCCTTTCACTGCGGGTGCACAGTGATGCCTAGATGGGCGTTGGCCCATGAATGCACAGTGCCAGGGCTTTTTTTGTGATGGTACTCAGGGGCACTGAGTGCCGGCACCTTTTTTTCACAATTATGTGGCCTCAGCTCTTGCTGCCACCGCTGGCTGCCTCAGGACCCTGGCTGAGTACCAGCACCTTTTTTTTCCCCCCACAGAAAAAGCACTTCACAGTGCTAACTATCTACCTATCTATTTTTGAATGGATTCTAGTTAGTTTTCTGGGAATTTGCATGTCCTAAATGTCCCTTAGGGAAAAACGCAAAATTTCCTGATGTACTAATTCCTAGAGACCCCAACAAGGGATCGGATCCCTGTCTCATAGACTCTATGGTCAGAAGGGAGCAATATGATCATCTAGCCCGACCTCCTGCACAATGCCGGCCACAAAATCTCACCCACCTCCTCCTGTAATAAACCTGTAACCTAGGACAGAGATATAGGTTCCCCTATTTCACCCCTCAGATGGTTAGAATCAGACATGGCGAGTCTAGTAAGCTGGGGAAGGCTAAGCTGTCATTATAGGTGAGGCCCAGAGATATACAAAAAAGACAGTCCCTGCCAAAAAGCGTACAATCTGATATCCCCTTTGACTCCATTCCTATTTACCAGCACCATTAGGGTTGTAAGGTGCCTCTTTACTTATTCAGTGGTGGCCAGCATGTCCCAGACTGAGAGAGATGCATGCTGGTGGAAAGATGGAAGAGAGCAGAGTAACCCACTCCATGTGCAATCCATGCTGACTGTAGGCCTCAAGCATTAGCATTTCCCTGCCATTTGTTTTAATGCACGACTCTTCTTATAGCTCCTTCGTTTGTCTTCAGTCTGCACTGGAACTTCCATGTGGGTGGTGATGTGGGTAGATAGGTAAATAAAACCCACCCTGCTGGAGGGCAGATATTAATACCTAAATCCAAGTGTAGGTAAATTTCGAAAGCCATCCCAAGTGGGTGGCATCTCCACATTGCTGTTCCCACTGCCAGCACCTGACTCTGCTCACATTTAATTGTCTTCTCTAAAACTCTGAGCCACATCTGCCAAAGGGGTCTCCGAATCTGGACCTCCTGATCACGCATCCATCTCGGAGCTAGATCCTCAGCTGGTATAATGGAAGTCCATAGAGCTAGATTGATTTGCACCAGCTCTTCCAGTGCATGGAAATAAGCAACTCCTGCACATGCCCAGGGGCACATTTCCACCCATGCCTCTTGTGGATTTTGCATGCATAACTAACCAATTTGCACATCACATTTGCATGAACAATAGTGGGATTTTTGCATGCTCAAGTTAAGGTGACCAGGTGTCCTGATGCTATAGGGATGCTCCGGATATCGCGGGGTTTTTCTTACATAGGTGCCTATTACCCTCATCTCCCCACTCCCCCACCCTGTCCCAATTTTTCACGCTTGCCATCTGGTCACCCTCGGCAAGTGGTTTATTTCCACAAGCCAGTGATTGTATTTTGACACAGAAAAGAATGCCTCGTTAATTTCAAGGGAGCCCCTATGCAACATACCCTCTTGTGTTATATTCTTCCAGTCCTCCTGAGGTCTCCCCCCCCAGCCCTCATCTTCTCTGATTAATTGTTGTAAAAACATAATATTTGGTCTATTCTATAAATGAACCAGATTCTCCTTTCATTTACACCTATTTACCCCGGTGTAAAGGCATGAACTACAGCTGAGCTACTTCTGACTTACACTGGTGTAAACTGAGAAGAATGAAGGCTAATCTTCTTGCTGAGCCCGATTCTCATCACCTTTACACCACTTTGGCAGTTAATGTAGTGTTTCTCAGTGGTTGGAGCATGAGACTGGGGCTGGTTCTATTCCCACTCTGCCACGGGCCTAGACGATGACCTCAGGCAAATCACTTCACTGCCTTGTGCCTCAGTGTTCCCATCTGTACAATGGGGATAGTGACGTCCCCCTTCTTTGTGAAGCATGTTGTGATCTCTCAATGAAAAGTGCTATAGAAGAGCATGGGTGTAAACATCATTATTAAGAAAGTGCTTGTAATTATGTAATCTAATTTAAATGCAGTTTCAGCCCATGCTATCAGAGTAGTACAAAGGAACTTTTGTTTCTGTGAGACTCATGCCCATCTGAATTTAACCCCTTCACAGATTGACAAATCACCTGCAACCCTCACATTCCAAAACATCAAAGCCAACTTCCCCATCCCCCCATAGAGAATGGCCACGAAACCCCATTGGCAGATTGGAAAATGCTTTGTTTGAAACTAATCAAGCAGCCCTAACTGACTCCCACTCCGCTGACTCACACCGGAGGACCTCGTACAGCGGGTTCTTGCTCCCGTGCACAGGGCTGCATTGTTATTCAACAGCCAGACCAATTATACTCCAACACCACACAAGTCCTCAGGATAATCCTGAAGGCAAAAGAGAGCTGTGATCTGTCTGTGCTCTGGAAGGGTCACGTCCCTGGGCCCAGGCCCTCCACATCCGAAGGCTCCCCTGCAGCCCTTCTGCTGCCCAGAGCTGGATGACCCTTCTTATGAGCTCGGCTTGTTGATAAGGCCTGCACCATCCTGTCAGGATTGTTTGGCTCGCTAAGTGACATTATGTCAGCGCCCTGCAATGTTTTCGTCAGGCTGAGGCAAATAAGGGTTGGGGTGAGGATGGAGTGGGAGAACGGCAGTCTATAATTAAGCACAACTCATGTGAGCTGGCAGCAGGGGAAGAGCAGAAGAACCAGAAGAACAACCATTTCTCCCATTATCCTCCCAACCCCAGCTTATGAAACAGTTGAATACCAGGGTGAGGCAGAAACAATTGTGTCACTTGCTTATTTTTTTATTTTTTTTTATCCTTTGGAACAACTGTCCCTGTTTTCATCCCTTTCCGGGGACTCAGGCTACTTTAGCATGTACATTGTAAGCAGTCTGTGGCATGGACCCTCTTTTTCTGTTTGTACAGCACCTAGCGCAATGGGAACCTGGGCATAAACTGGTTCTCCCTCCGCAGTGCATTGATTATTGCAAATGATTCATTATTAATAAGGACGACAACAACTATTCAGTGAGTTTGGTTTCTTTCTTATCGTACAGATTTGTCTTCTTTCCCAGGGTTATACTCGCGTGGGATCCAGGATGGTTTCAGTTCGCTGTTGTATGAAGGCTACATTTATAAACAGCTCACAGAGGGTGAATAGATACAATAAGTATGGTATAAGCAAGAGGAACGTGTGGTGTACAAGGTTATACGTGTGACACACGCTCGCCGTAAGCACATCAGTCGAGGTGTTCTGGGTGGTTCTGAGCCAGGGTTATGCCAAAGTAACTGATTTACCTGTTGGACCCCAGAACAATTCATTACCCATGCCTGGAAACGTCTATTAAGCATTTATTAACCCTTTCTAAACTATTTAGGGGTTAGTTAGTCTGTCCGTCTGTCTCTGCAATTTAGGACAGCAATGAAGTTCCACCAAGCCAATCTGTTCCTGGTAAGTCTTTCATTGGTTCCCCAACTGTGCCCCAGATTTTGCAGCTCAGCTTCCATAGCCATGTTGTTTTCAGGCAGCCTCATTTTCTCTTGCCTTTAGTCATCCATCCTATTGCTATTCTGGTGATGGGTTCAACTTCCATGCAAAACGCGTGGCCAATCCCTTTCCAATGCCTTCTGATAATGATGGTGCTCTTATCTTCCTGGCTACGCTGTATGACTAGCTCTGGATTTGAGATTGTTCTGGGCCAAAATATAGGGAGGATTGTTTTGGAGGCAAGGTTGTATGAAATGAAGACACCGTGGTCATGACATATTTCGCCAGTCCCCAGCAATGTCGATCACCCACAGCTCTGCTTGATCTTGCGTTTAGTTTTGATGCTATATTTGGTTGATCTCTAGACTGCTTTTAAACTCCTAAAAGGCTTCCTGGCTTTATTGATTCTGTTCCAAATGAGCTATTTCTGAAGGTACCCTTAATATAAAGGGTAACCATCGTTTCCTTTCCCACACTGATGAGCATACGGGCTGGAACCAGGGTGCTGTATCAAAGGGGTTTCTGCTTGTTGGCTTGTTTCCCTTTAGAGAGAGACAAACAAGGAACTTGAGCCTCTGGATATTTGATTTGTGTCTTTTCATACTGATCTGTCAGAGCCTCACCCAGTGACTGAGGATTTTAAGCAAGCCAAGAGCATTAGTTTTCACACTATGAGAAAGAAAGCTTATTTGGTAGGGACTGGGCGTGTCCAGTCATGAGAGTTGACCTGAAAGCATGCTTTAGAATCAGCAGGGTCCAGGAAAATGCACCCCAGGGAGGCCAGAAGAACTGCTGCTTTGAAGGACATTCATAGCATTGCTCTACCACCCCCAACAACACTGCACAGCCATATCTCGGGTAAACCAAAGGTCAGGGATTATGCAAGAGATCTAAGAAGAAACCGCCGCCTGCCTTCACAATGACTACTCACGGAATCTGGATTGCCCAAAGTTTGCCCCAAGGGACATCTGGGGCTTGAATGCCTCCTGGAGCAATCCTGTCCCTAAAAGAGAAAACTGATTAACCATTTATTACATTCTCACAAAATGTGCTTGCCCCAGGACTGCATCTTTCCTGTTCCATTCATGCTTTCTCAGAGCCTGCAGGTATTTACAACAGGCTTGCCCAGTATAATGGCCTGGAAATCCCCTCCTGCCCCATCCGGTTTTTGTTGTCCTCTGCTCCGCGGTCCTTGTTCTCCATGCACTGCGTTGCTATGTCGTGTGGTGGCATTACAACAGCCTTTTGGCTTTCCAGGCACAGCATCGGTCCAGTTTTCTTCCAGGCCGTAGCTTTTCTGTTTGAAAAGAACCCACCAGACTTGCTGGGATTGCCGGCACAGGAAGAGGAGGACCGAGGATATCTGGAAGAAATAGGTGGAGATTAGCTGGGGCTTAGAGGAAAAGTCTGAGATCATAGCAGACGTTGTTCCGAGCCGTATACACGATGCATGGTGCTCTAGTGAGGGGACCATTGCTTTGAGATTCAGGGGACCTTGCTTCTGTTCCTAGCACTTTTACTGACGTTGGACCAGTCACTTCCCCTCCCACAGTTTGTGCATTTAAATGCTAAGCTCGCTGGGGCTCACTGTCTCTTATTGATGTACGTGGGCAACAGGTGCTACTGTTTGAAGTGAAGCAACCTACAGGATCTCAAACGGAGCATTTAGCTAAATCCTGCAGGGTTTCACCCCAACCTTCTTCTCTGTCCGCAGGTACGAGGGTGAAATCCATAAACGCAGCGGCATAGAATTCACCTTCGTGGAGCTGAAAAAGGTAAACCACCGTCAGCTGTCTATCTTCACCGCTGTATAAAGGTCAGTGTGTCCATCTGTACTTCTCTATGGAGAAGACGTGCTGTAGTGGAAGGATTGCCTACTGGATATGGCCTTTGGGACCTGTATTTGATTCTCCTCCCTGCTACAGACTTGCTGTGTGACCCTGAGCAAATCATATGGTCTTTCCAGCTCAGATCCTCAAAGATATTTAGGTGTTTAACATCTTTTGATGTCAATGGAAATTAGGTGCCTCAGAACTTCTGTGAAATGGGTATAGCAGCCCTCCTCTCTGCTAGGCATAGTGAGGTGCTCAGATACTACAGGAGCTGGGGCTATGTAGGCACCAATCAGAGCGTTAAATTGGCTCTGTATCTGCATGAGAGATTGGACCTTAAAGGAAACGTAGAGGGTATCTACGCAGCACAAAAAGACCAGCAGCTACAAGCCACAGAGTCCAGGTGAATTGACTGCAGAGTAAAAATAGCCGTGTAGATGTTCGCACATGGGCTCTGACACCCAGCAAGGGGAGGGATGCTTCAGATCATGCCATACATCTATTTTTGGCTCCACGGCCCAAGCCCTGCGAGCCAGTCATCCTGGGCTTGACCACAAGGCTGATGTAAGCTCAGTAGATGACCATTATGGCCTTGAGGACAACAGCCTGGTGAAGGTGATCTATTTTGAAAGGTCACATAGACTAATGAGGCCCTGAATGCCTCCGGTTCCTAAGGACCCCATAGTGTTTTGTGCAAAAGCATGGAGTAACATGGGCAAATTCTATTATGCAACGTTTCAGTTGCATATACCTCGGGCCTCTTAGCCCGGGAGTCATGATCCAGTAGGGTCATGAGGAGGTTTCAGATGGAGGTTCATGAGACCGCGGTATGGAAAAAGTTGAAAACCAGCAGCAGACAAGATTCTCCTTTGCTGCCTGTGAAGTGTAGTGCGGCCATTAACAGCTAAAAGCCACCATGCTCCGTCTCAGAGACAGTTGCACTTGGCAAAAACCGATGGTTGTGTATATGTGCTTGGCATCTTTGAGGAGGAAAGGTGGTTGTTGTGAGCTGGGGGAAATGCTCGCCATCCATGATTGTTATTGTTAATTACAACTTGTTCCCGTGTCGCCTCCCGGTCGGGGCAGTTTAGGGAGTTTTTCCTTGTGATTCAAAGATGACTGTTTACGGACTAGTCCTTCTTGTTTCCTTTCATGACCCACCTCCGTTCATACACTCAAGCATTTACAAAAAGCAACTCTATCTACAGATCTTCTTTTCATATCACTTACCCTCAATGGGAGCAGTAATACACCTACCCACATCCAAATGGATGGATAATATCCCCCCAGGACATTGCTTTCTCCTGTAACTGGATAATCAGGACACAGCATGGAACATCTCCCATCCCAAGACACAAGGTCAGAGGTCAATGTACAAACCATTTGTTGATACATCTTCTTTGTCCCACAGGATCTAGATGCCAGTTCCATGCATAAAACTGAGCTGGAGGTAAAACTTCGTGGGCTTCAAGAGCTGATGGAGTTAAAGAAAACAGTGTATGAGCAGGTAAGAGTCAATGATAAAGACAGATTCCAGAGCATATGCAATGAATCTTTCCTCTAACAACTCCGATAAATGTCCCCAGTCAGTCAGTCAGTCCCAATGGGGAAGAAATCCACCTAAAATCTTGTTACACTGAAATAAATTTGTCACCATTAATAGATGAATCATCTGTCTGGCACTATTATTGTTCCCCCGATTAGGGAGAAGTAATACAAACAAGGTCATTAGGGCCGTCCTTTCTAGCAAAGCCCTCAATACAAAGGGCCACACAAGCATTATGTGAAAGAACGCGGATGGAGACGAAAGACTCCCACGAAAGCTCCTGCGATGATTAAATCAGTTAGTCTTTAAAAGTGCACAGGACTCTGTTGTTTTTCTGAAAAGGCAGATGTGTCCTGCTCTGTGCTAGAGAGTTTTGTGGGCAAAAGTCAGCTTTTGTTAATAAAACAGTACTGGAGTACACACTGCAATCTCACACACAAACACACCACCGACAAACCTGCCCTGGTTTTTCAACAAAATACAAGCACTGCGATGAAAGGTGTGGGGCTTTTGTTGACAGAGCTGCGGCAATGCATTGTCAATGTAGACCCTGTATCCTCTTACATCAGCTGAGGGGCTGTCATTCTCGACAATTGCATCACTCTGATGGTGATAAGAAAGCCCAATTGATGAGAAAGTCCCGGGGCAGTTGATTCCCACTCTCTGCTGAGCATGGGGCGAGAAGCCCCACTGCTGTAAAACGTGGGTGACCGTGAGCCAGGGCCAGGGAACCTGTGAGTGGCTGGAGTCTGCCTCCTGGCTTCTCCACCAGCTCCCAGCCAGAGCCGTGTCAATTTCACAACTGAGCCATGAAATTCACAAGGCTGCTGCAAGGTATCGGGGTGTCTCCTGGCTCAGAAGCGTTACAGTGGCGGAAGAGGAGACTGAGATCTCAAGTGAGGCACAGCGTGAAGGAAAAATATCAGGCACTCCACTAACTTAAGATCCCTTCAGGTGTGGTCTTGTCTGACTACAAACGGCCCAGGCGTGTGGTTTCCTAGCATGGATTAAGGAGTCTTTTTAGATTTACTACATCCGTTGCCACTTTAGTCTTGTATCTTCAGGAACAAACAGAAGTTTGCGACATCGATTTATTGGCTGATACGTGCATTTTGCACGGAGTCAGATTCCTGCCCATATGTGTTTTTCCAAGTGCATGAGATGGCAAAAGGCAAACAGCCCCTGTTCACCCTTTGGGGGGCGGTGGTGGGAGATGGCTGAATTTCCAGAGGAGAGCGTCCTGGTCCTGTGTCTTTTTCTAAGCGCTGTAACCAAGAGGTTATAGCAACTCCCGGCCACTGGCTGTTTCCTCATTGTGGACACAAGTAATCAAGGACATGTGACCACATTGGCTTTTGCAATGTGTGTAAGTACCTCGCTGCTGTCCATGGGATTGCCGGTGTACGTCATAGGCCATATATTTTCAAGAGATGATGGCGAGTCTTCGGAAGTGCTCAGGGGACTTTGCTGTAGCATGTGGACCTGCGTTTGATCTGTAGCGTTGGTATGATGTGCCGGGTGGCCGTGAAGTACAGAACAGAGTCAACCCTGAAGCTCGTGGGCAGCCACAGCCTATTAGCATGTATCTGGCACAAACTAGTGAGCTACAAACACATCATGTGTCAGTCCAATGGCCCATCTCACCCAGTGTCCTATCTTCCAGCAGTGGCCAATTCCAGCTGCTTCAGAAGGAATGAACAGAACCAGGCAATTATCGAGTGATCTGTCCCTTGTCATCCACTCTCATCTTCTGGCAATCAGAGGCATAGGGACACCCAGACTATGGAGCTGAGTCTCTGGCCAGCTTGGCTAATAGCCGTCGATGAATCTATTGTCCATGAGTTTATCTAAGTTTTTTAAAATATACTTTTGGCCTTCCCAGAATCCCCTGGCAATGAGTTCCACAGCTCTCTAACTCATTCACACCACCACGTTCCTACCCCATGTGCCTACTGCAACTGAGCATGGTGCCTCAGGCTTGACAGGACCGCAATGTCTTGCTCAGTCAAGTAGTAAGCACTAGCATTCTTGTGCAACTTGTGCACATAACTTTGCCCAGATAACTAGTAGGATCTGGAAGGGGGATACAAATTCCCAACCATGGTCAAACCCAGAGCCTCAGCCCAAACCTTGGATGTGGTCAGTGGGACATCAGATTCAAACCACTCCACTGTGGGGTTTGCAAATGGGTGCCTGGACTTACGAAAACTCCCCTCCTCAAAGCTGTGTATGGACCGGACGGGCTTGGCCATGCGCAGCTGACTGTAACCTCCTTTTACACATATCCTCTCGGTTTTACTCTCCTCCCTGTGACCCAGGAACTGCAGGAGCTGCTCTCAGAAACCAAGGATGTCTCAGTCAACCTGGGGATCGATAACAGATGCAGTCTTGACCTGAGCCGCATCGTGGAGGATGTGAGAGCACAGTATGAAGCCTTAGCTTTAAGGAGCTGGGAAGATGCAGAAGCCGCTACCTGGAGCAAGGTACTTGCTTTCTCTCATGGGAGACGCGATCCAAAGTCTTGTGGTGCATGGAGAGGCAGGGGGAGGTGGCGGGAAACTGCCTAGGGGCACTAATGAAATTTGGTCAATAGAGAGGTGGTGTGGAGAGAAGGGAGGCCGGAGAGCGAGTGGGCAGGGAATCTAGAGGGAGACAGCAAAGGAAAAGGAAAAGAGCAAAGAAGGGAGGGAAGGAGCTGAAGGAGAACGAAGTAAAGGGGAGGGGATGTCTCAGTGAGGGGTCATCTCAGACCTCCACAGCCACACAGCGTCTTTGCTTCGCCAACCTCTGGGAGCGGCACCAGATAGACCCTGTCGTGGCTCGGAGCTAGACACCCTGGCTTCGTGCTTGCTGTTTGTTCCCAGCACCCTCGAGGGGGCCAGCTCGGTGCAGACCCCCGTGCATGGTCCCATCACTGCAAGGTGGGAGGGGAGGGAGGCTGTGACTCAATCTGAACTTTCCCCACAGCTGAATGAAGGAGCCAGCCACTCAGCCACATACCGGGACCACCTCCTCAGCAGCCGGAGAGAGATCGCTGAGCTCAACATTCGCATTCAGAAACTGAGGTCCAGCATCGTGTCGCTGGAGAGCCAGGTGGGGCTTGGGAAACTGGAACCCTCATAACACAAGAGAAACGGCAGCCGTGCCCAGCTCAGCACCAGCTGCCTCAGCACACCCACCACGGCCCCCTTGGGATGAGTCCACTGTTATTTTCTGTGTTACTCCAGCGTTTAAAGGCCTCAAGTGAGCTCAGGGCTTCATTGGAGCAGGTGCTGCACAGACATCCAGCGGGAGACGGTCCCTGCCCCAAAGAGCTCACGGCCTAAATAGCTTGTGGGCAGGAGGGGAAACTGAGGCAGAGAGCAGATGTGATTGCCAATGATTTGCTGTGGAGGAGAGAGAGCGGGTGGGGGTTTGTGTTATGGGGCAGGGGTGGGTCACAGAAGGAGAGTAGGGGAAGGGATATTATGGGGTGTGGGTAGGGGAGGGTTATGGAGGGAGAGTGGGCAAAGGGTAGGTCATGGGGTGAGAAGGGTTACAGAGGGAACAGGCATGTGTCTTATGGGGTCGGGAAGGGTAGGGAGAGAGCTATAGAGGGGAAAGTGGGGTGGGATGATATGTGGGAGGGTTCTGAGGGAATATGGGGGAGAGGAAGGCATGTTATGAGAGGAGATGGATGGGGACAAATGGTTATAGAGGGAGGGGAAAGGGTGTATAATGGGTGGAGGGAGGTTTATGGAGGCCAAACACCCTTGGAGAAAATAGCTGCTGGCCCATCCTGCAGTTGCTAAAACATGGCAAGTCTCCCATGAGTCAAAATTTCAGATCCACCCCCACCACTGTCATAGACCCACTGCGGCAGCAGGCGGGAAAGCCACCTGAGATCTCCTGAGACTAAGGAAGGCTGTGCAGAGAGTCAGAAACATGGTGTCCCCCCCCCACTTGTAGGGGATGGGGACTGCACACCTGGCTCAGTATCTGCTGCCCTTCCTAATGGCCCTCTTTGCCATTCCAGTGCCTGCGTTTGGAGGAAGACATCAAAGAGGCTGGAGAACATGGCCAACGCACCCTCCAGGATGCTAGAGCCAAGCTGGCTGAGCTGGAGGAAGCCCTGCAGAAAGGCAAAGCGGACCTGGCTCACTTGGTGAAGGAGTATCGTGAGCTGATGAACATCAAGCTGGCCCTGGACGTGGAAATCCTCACCTACAGGAAGCTGGTGGAAGGCGAGGAGAGCAGGTGGGTCAGGCCCCCATGTGCGTATGCAGAGAAAGGACTTGCTTGAGCCTCTTGGGAGTAAACCAGGGACCCAGCACTTGAGTCTGGGCCTTTAAAGGCCTGATCTGATGTCCTTTCAACTCAATGGACATGCAGATCCTGTACCTCATCCTGAGGCCATGGGCCAACCAAACATCTGGGTCTGAAACCTCCTGTCCTCCCACATGTGGGTGTGTTCACAGCTGGACCTGAGTGCTGTGGCTTGCATGTGTCTCTAGACAGAACCCAGAAGCTGGTGGGGTAACACGAGAGCCAAAGCTAGGAATTCAACACTTGTGCAGTCCTGTTGGTGGGGAAATCATGTTGCAGGGGTTCCCCAGCCAGGGCACGCCTGACCCCAGGGGTAGGCAAGGCATCTCTGGTGGATCCGCGGGAGAAATTGTGTAATGGTGGGTTTTATTTGTCAATAATTTTATTTATTGCATTTTCGTAATTGGCAACACAGACAAAGCTTTAAAACGCTGTGGGAATTTGTTATGTTAAATACGGTAGTTAATTTACTTCAAGACGTACCATTGAGAACACAGAGGCTATGTCTACACTTGCTAAAATTAGTTCGAATTAGCTTAATTCGAACTAGAAAAAGTTAGTTCGAACTAAACAAGTGCATTCATGGCACTTGCTTAGTTCGAATTAGGGATCCCCATTCATTTCAATGGCCGGTTAGTTCAAACTAAGAAATTAGTTTGAATTAACATGGCCACATTGGTTAATTCGAACTAGTTAGTTCGAATTAAAGCCTTACTTCTGAAGCCATATTCGAATTTATTAGTTCGAATTAAGAAAGCCCTTAATTCAAACTAACTAAACCCTAGTGTAGCCAGGGCTTTAGTTAGTTTGAATTAAGCCTCCTTAATTCGAACTAATTTGCCAGTGTAGATATAGCCAGAGATGCTAACATACAGATTGTCCAGTCATCGAATAGTGTGGGGTCAGTTGCCCAAGAACTCCCTGGTCTAAGTGAGCTCAGAACTTAGTCTGCGCAGAGGCGTTCGGTGGTAAACAATTCATTAGAACTATATTTGCACTTAACCTTGAAATACGGACAGATGGCTCAAGACCAATGACGTTAAGAACACGCAAAATATCAGTAATAAGCAAGGTGGGGGTACCCGACCAACTGGTAGATCTGGAAGGGGGCACACAATAAGAAAAGTTTGGGAGCCTCTGGTGTAGCGTGTCAAATTCTGTCTTCATCACCACACTTGTTAGCCCATTGAAGTAGAGATAGCACTCCTGCGCTGAGCAGGGGATTGGACTAGATGACCTCCTGAGGTCTCTTCCAGCACAAATCTTCTATGATTCTACACAGGACCATGCCCCATTTCATAGATCATTTGGGTCATTGTGCTTGGGTCTAACGTTGTTTGGGGATAGCAGCCTTTTGCACAAGGGCCTCCTGCGGCATCTTAATGTCTATCTTTACCTTCGCAGCATGGAGTCGTCAACGTCCGCTGTCATCAGCAGCATCCGCTCCAGGCCGAGGCACTGTAAGCCTTTATTGCTATAGTTTGATGAAAGCCGCAGCTGTAGGAAAAACAAACGCCACTCCACAACTCTCATCTCCTTTTCCCTGCAGTTTCATCCCTCTCCGGCTTCTCAGCGTCTTCCACAGTGGTGGCTCAAGGAAGGGGAAAGTCCACCAATGGGGTGAACCGAAACGGAGGCAGGCGGAGCAGTGGATCAGTAAATCCTGAGGCAGAAGCCCAGCCTGGTGGGGCACGTCCAAAGCATCACTTGCTGTCTGGTGCAGAACACCGCCATGAAGAATCGAATCCTGTGGAATAGAGGCCCAGGCATATTGGCAGCTGCACCTGACCAAGATCAGAATGCCTGCTCCTGATGACCAATTCTTGCCAACATCTTAGTGACCGAGAACTGGAAGCAACTGCAAACCAGGTCTTCCCAGTACTTCCCTTATGTCTTCCCATCTCCATTTCTGGTTAGACGCTGGATTCCTGTCCTGGAAGAACACGCTTCAAACTTGCCCAATTCGGATACCAGCCCCAACAATCTTTTCCTGATCCTACCTCACTGGGGTGACCAGATAGCAAGTGTGAAAAATGGAGACAAGGGATGGAGGGGGCAATAGGCACCGATATAAGACAAAACCCCAAATATCAGGGACATCTGGTCACCCTCCTCGGGTGGGGTTTATGAGGCGTAATTCATTAATGTGCTTTGAGATCTTCAGCTGGAAAGCTCTGCAGAAGGGAAAAGGGTCATCGCTTAGGCTTCAGCCATGGTAAATTGAAGGACAGTGGTGGTATAGCGGAAGGTCACATGGGGGAGGCACTGCGGCCTACTGGATAGAGCACAGGACTCAGGTAACCTGGGTTCTATTCCGAGCTTGGCTGGGCAAGCCACGTCCCTCCTTGTGCCTCAGTTTCCTGGTCTGTGAAATGAAGACAATGATATTGACTTCTTTGGAGAGCAGTTTGAGATCCATGGATGATAAGAGCTAAGTGTTTGTTATTTTACCAGTATTACACAACGGTTTCTGACTTTCCCTCTTGCTTTCATTCTTTGGTTTGTGTGGGTTTGAGTTCCTTTTCCCTCTCTGGTTTTAACATACAGCTGATAGCAGGGTCTCGTCAACAAGCTGATGATGCGGCGCATGGCAAACATCTTCAGCCAAACTTTTCTGGTGATGCTTCACCGGTGACGCTCCACCATTGGTGCTTCAGGGAAATGGTTGAGTTCCCCAGAATCCTCTGTCAAAGACCTTTTCCTACTGCCAGAGTGGACTCTCGCTTTAAAAATAAAACAAACGATCCCAACTCTCCAGGACTTTTGAAAAAAGTTTGGAACCAGCTCCTGCTTTGATGCTAACCCCAAAGGCCTCGATTTTCTAAAGTAACTAACAAAGCTTGACAAAAAAAAAATCTGGTAAATTAAATTTCCCCCACAATATGCATGTTGGGGAGGTAATGAAACAATTTGCAAAGTGAGCTGAAGTGGGACTTCAAGCAGACGCAGATCTCTGCAGAGCGCGTCCTCCCAAGTGCAGCTGGAAGCTACAAAAAAACCCAGCGTGACTGTAAAAGACAAGCATCAAAGGAGGAGCTGGTTTCTATTTGTTCTGTGGTATTTATTGGTTGTCATTTAACGAGAATAATCAACAGTATATATATATATATATATATATTTCATAACTTATGATGTCACCTTTAACTTAATGAGCTAGATCCCCCGTTGGCGTCAATCACATCGTCCCACTTGACGTCAGTGAAGCCATGCTCAATTTATGCCAGCTAAGGTCCTGGCCATATGTAGGTATTTGTTTCCCTATTGCACACACTTACATACAGCCTGCAGGGCAGTATTTCTTTATACCAAGGGCCAATGTCTACCCAAAGTCCCTGGGCTTGCTCTGGTGGAAAAGCAAAGCGAGACACAGTGAGAGCGGCCATATTTTTTATTGGACCGACTCTCGTTGGTGAGAGGAACAACCCTTTGACCTAAGAGTTTGGCATGAAAGCTCCAGTGTGTGCCTCTCTCACTTTGTCTCTTTAATAAAGTAGGGAGAGGGAAAAGGAGGGTGAGTGTGTGGCAATGACTGTCTTACAGTGTCCTGAGAGCTCAGGTACAAGGCAGTTACAAAGCTGAAGTCTGGCCCCTAGAAACAGTTCCTTTGCAATTGACTTATCTCGAGGGCCTGAGAGGAAAGACGGCCCTAGTGGCTAAGGTGCAAATCAGTTGAGCTGAGTTCAAATCTCTGCCCTACCAGGGGCATCTTGAGTGATCTGGGGCAAATCGCTTTAGCAGCCTCTCCCTCTGTGCTTCATGTCCCCATCTGTACAATGGGGTAATACCACTTCCTTTCCTAATAAGGGGTGTGGTGAATCCAAATATGTTGAAGAAGACAGTCAGGTATTATGGTAATGGGGGGCAGACAAGTACCTGAGATCAAACCAGTTCTTCTGTTGAAAATTAGTTTGATTTCACTCCCACCCTAGCTTGTGTGCGCATTCAATAAAAGGTCTCGCCAACTTTGACTGACATCAACAGACTTTTATATCTGTTGGTGGAGACTTCCCTCTCCTTGGAAGGGGAGAAGAAAATGAAGTCTTTGCTTCGCGTGGCAGGGCAATGAGCTGGAAACTCAGGAGAGGGAGGTTTAATTCCTTTCTCCACCTCTTCCCCTTCCACCTTTTGTCTCATCTGTTTAGACTGCATATGCTCTTTGGGGCAAGGACTGTCTCTTACTAAGTGTATGTACAGCACCTAGCGCAATAGGCATTATCTTTTGAGGCACTGCTGTAATGCAAATAATAATCACAATATTAATAAATGTTATTCATCAAATTCAACGCTGAGCCTCTAATCATGTCATAATGTGACCCGCTAGACCCTTGAAGATGCATGACTTCATGGTCAACATATCTGATGGGATATCTAAAGATAGAAGCATGGGTGTTCCCACTGTATCCACCTCCAGCTGTTGGGGCTGGTGAAGAATGTCCCAATCTACAGACCAGCTTAGAAGGGAAGAAACCTTACCATTTCTCTGGCATTTGCTAATACAAACATTTCTCCTGGGGGTAGCCAGGGATCTGACCAGAGCTGGTGAGAAATTTTCAAAGGGAACATTTCCTACCGGAAAATGTTGATTCGATAAAATCAATACATTGTGTGAGAGTGGATTGCTTTTTCACGGGTATTTAGCAAAATGTTTTGTTTTGATCAGGGTGACACATTTCGACTTGATAATGCAACTTAAAAGCCAAAAGGGAACATTTCAGTAAGATTAAAATGAAAAAATTCTGATCATTTTCCCCAAGTTGCAATGAAATCAAATTTGGAACTCTCAGAATTTCCCATGGGACAGAGATTTCATATTTGGACCACCTCTAGATCTCACACATCCCTGGCGTTACTGAGTTTCTCTGAGCCATGAAGAAATGTCACAAGGCCTTTTCTGCTTGGCGGATCGGAGCCTCTTCAAAAGCAACTGCAAGCCATCTCTTCTTCAGTCCACTCTTCCCTGCCTCACAAATTGCACCACCATCTCCCCCCAAATAATAAAATCTTCTTTTCCAAAGAACAAGCTGGAGAACAGCTTTGGCAAGGAAGCAGAATATTGCTTCTGCAAGAAATACACACCCAGAGTGATCAAGAAACCTTAGAGGAAAGGTACACCAAACGATGTTGACTAGAAACCTCCTGCAATCTGGAAGTGGATGTAGGGCAATGGTTCTCAACTTTTTGCAAGTCGTGACACACTTGTTGGGATGTCATAGCCCTAGGACACACCAGCCCCCATCAGGCCAAATCCAGCCATCTCCCCACGACACACTGCTGTGTGGTGACACTAATGTGTCCTGACGCAGTGGTTAAAGCCACTGATCTAGGATGTAGCAACCTGGACTCCCAGAGAACACTATTTAGCTCTAATTAAAGATGCCATGGAGTTTTTCATAAGCGTGGAGATTTGCCTACACCCAAACTACACACACAAACTGTCCACACAGCCTTTTGCACTCTCAACATATAGACAAGCCCTTGGGGTAGTGTCTCTTCTGTGCTGGCTACATCCTAGCCCGGGGAAGCAATTTCTGTCTCCTGGAACAAAATCTCCTTTATCTCATGCTCTAATCTAATACAGTGGTGCTGTGTGCTGTTAAATAGCTGGCAGTGTTCCACACCAGAAGCAACTGCATTACGGGCAGGAGGAGAGATGCCAGGATAGCTCTTTGATTAATGTTTCGCAAAGTCTTTTTCAGTTGCTGTAGAAGGACGAGGGAACATTTTTCAGATCGGAATGCCTGAGATTAGGCACCAAAAGCCATATTTCAGGCATCTAAATAAGAGTGACTGGCCCCTCTGAAAATTGGATCCCTCTTATAGGCGCCTCGCTGCGCCTCGCTGTGGAATTAAATGCTTGACTTGAGCCACCCAAACTAAGAGTTAGTCTCCAACATGACATTGTCCCAAAGAGAAAATGGTACGTTATTTTAACCAGGGAGCTGGGCCAAGAGGATGAGGAGGGACTCCCAGCTGCTATGACTCATCTGCGAGTTACTATCTCAGGGGTGGGTTTTTATGCCCCCGCTGATGGCCTGTTTACCTGATGTGCTGAAATCATGCCTGAATGTGCGCCGTCCAGCAGCGAAGAGTGTTGCAAGATGGAGCCTTATTGGAATTGGGTGATATTTATCGGCTAAAACATCTGGGCGAGGGATGGAGTCCAAATTTCATCGATTCCAAGGCCAGAATAGACCACTGTGATCATCTGGTCTTCCCGCTTACACAACATAGGCCACAGGTCTGCCTGGTAGTTTTTCCTGGGACAGAACTAGTCAAAAAACTTCCCCTCTTGATTTTAAAATGGCCAGGGATGGGGACTCCGCCACGCTGACCCCAGCTAAATGGTTGCAGGGGTTAATTACTCTCACCGCTCAGAGTTTACACTTTAGTTCTGATCTGAATCTGTCTAGCTTCAACCTCCAGCCATAGGGTTGCATTACACTTTTCTCTGCGAGATTGAAGAGCCCATGATTAAATATTTGTAGGTACTTATAGGTTATAATCAAGGTGTCCTTTCAGCTTCTCTTTGTTGAGCAAAACAGACTGAACGCTTTGAGTCAATGGCTGTAACGCATGTTTTTGAACCCTTTAATCATCTTTGTAGGGCTTCTCTGAACAGTCTGCTGTTTATCAACCTCCTTCCTGAGCCGCACACTTCAAAACCAGCCACAGTATGCCAGCAGCAGTCACAAGAAAGGCCATCCTATAGCAGACCAGTGATCCACCTAGCCCTGTATCCTGTCTTTGGATTGATGCTTCAGGGAGAGTGGACAGAACAGGGAAATTATCAGTTGATCCCTCCCTGACAGTTGGAGATTTCGAGATGCCTGGAGCGTGGGGTTGTCTTGGCTAATAGCCAGTGAAGGACCTCTCCTCCATGACCCGATCTTTCTTTTTTTACCCCAATTATATTTTTGGCCTTCATAACATCTCATGGCAATGAGTTCCACAGGTTGGCTGTGCATTGTGTAAAGAAGTATTTCCTAAACCTACCACCTGTTAGTTTCATTGGGTGATCCCTTGGTTTTTGAGTTATGTGAAGAGGTAAATAACACTTCCTTAGTCACCTTCACTGCACCATTCAGGATTTTATAACCCTTTATCATCTCCCCTTAACTGCCTCTTGGCTAAGAAATACAGTCTTTTTAATCTTTCCTCCTGCAAAAGCTGTTCCATACCCCTATTCATTTTTGTTGCCCCTTCTCTGGGCACTGGATAGACACAGAACAAAAAGGTGGCTCCCGAACCAATCAGTTTACAGGCTAAGTATAAGACAAAGGCCACCGGATGGACACCAATAGATGGGATAGCACAGGGAACCGATTGGACAGTCATACTTACAGATCTCCCAGGGATTTACTGAGTTTCTTGCTAAGCTAACCATCATAACAACTTTTAGATAGAACTTTTCATCTGTTGAGCTGCAAGCACTTTAAAAAGTAGATTAGTGTAATTATCCCCATTTTGCAGCAGGGGAAATTGAGGCACCAAACGGTATCATGACTTGTCCACAGTCACCCAGCAGCAGAGGCACAAATGGAGCCCTGCTCTCCGGTATCACAGCTTGTCCACTGTCCACTCAACCACACTGCCGCGCTAGTAGACGAGTGAACCTTCGCCTGACCGATAGCTCCAGTTTAGGCTGATTAATAGTATGTCCAGTTCTGGGCACCACATTTCAGGAAAGATGTGGATGAAATGGAGACAGTCCGGAAAAGAGCAACCACAATGATGAAAGGTCTGAAAAGCTTGACTTAGGAGGGAAGATTGAAAAAGTTGGGTTTGTTTTGGGGCATGAGAACAGTTTTCAAGTACATAAAAACCTTCCTGCAAGGAGGAGGGATTAAAAATAGTTCTCATTAACCTCTGAGGATAAAGCAAGAGACAATGGGCTTAAATTGCAGCAAGGGCGGTTTCAATTGGAAATAAGGAAGTGACAGGGCAGTTAAGCACTGGAATAAATTGCCTAGGGAGGTTGAGGACTCTCCGTCACTGGAGATTTTGAAGAGCAGGGTGGGCACACACCTGTTTGGAATCCAGATAATGCTTGGCCCTGCTTTGAATGCTTGCGACTGGCCGAGAAGGCCTCTCCATTCTCTGATTCTATGGTTTACACTGGTGGAAATTACTTCAGAATTAGGCGCAGCAGCAAGTGCGAGAAGTTCGTCCGGCTAAGGGAGGCAGTGGATAGCTTGACTCTGCAGCACCATCTAAGCTCCAACCCTGCAGGGACCAGGGATGGAGGGAGGAGGAGAAAATCGGGGCGGGGAGACACAGCAGTTTTCCACCACTACCACACAACAAATTGCCAAACGTCCAGGAGGCAGCCTGTATCTGGGTGCAGGGCTCCCCCTTGAGCTGGGATCTAGCAATGCCCTTGGCCTCCCGCCCAGCCAGAGAAGAACAAAGCAGGATTTGTGTGAAGCTTTCAGAAATGAAGGGAGCATGAAAGCAGGAGGCTTAATGACCATGCTCTGAATAGCGCAGGCCTCTCCAGAGGGCAGGGTGGGGCTGAGGAGCTGCAGAGAGGGAATGAAAAGGGTTGTATTTCCAGAAACTAAATATGCAGCTAATTGTTTGGGGTGGGGGATTTGCACGTTTGATCTGGAGGAATGGAGACCGGGGGGCAGTTTGAGAAGTGAGATCATGAGAGGGCTGTAAACATCACGGTCTCTGTCCAGAGCCAGGGGTCTCTGTGGCAAGACGGATTCTGTCCGTAAGGCTAAATACCTTCTCCTCTCCTTTGTCTCAGCGTCATGAGTGGGGGCCAGTGAGGGTGAGCATAAGGGAGAGGAAGACAAGCCGTGTGGGTTTTAGTCACAGCTGTCTGTGGGGAGCAGGGTCTAGCAGTTGAAAGAGAGGACTGGGCATCAGGGTTTCTGTATTTTATTCCTAGATGTAGGCGGGGATGATGTCTTGTGGTTGGAACAGGGAAGCCAGGACACCTGGTTTCCAGTCTTAGGTCTGGAACGGGAGTGGGAGTTAATAGTTAGACTACGGGATTGGAAATTAGGATTCCTGGTTTCCTAATTCTTCCACTGACTTGGTGGGTGACCTGAGGCGAGTCATGGCACTGCTCTCTGCCTCAGTTTCCCCATCTGCACCTCACAGGGGGAAGACAGGGTCAAATATTAGGCAGTGTAACTAATGTGTTGACATCCTCGGGTGGGATGTGCCCACAGGTAGAGGGACTCGCTCGCAGACTTTACTGTTCTCATTTTCACCCGTCCTCCTCCATGCTGTTATCCCCACTTCTTATGGCAACTCTAAGGCCCAGCACCTCAGCTGGGGTAAATTGGCTTTACATAGCTGAGGATCTGGCCCTAAATTTAGCTCTTAAGCTGTCCATGACAGGGCCCAGATCCTCAGCAGTATTGAGGTGCGTAGACCCAATCAATTTCAATGGGAGTTAGGAGCCTAAAGTCTATATGTTTTTCATTGTCCAATCACGTACACGTCACTGCCTTGGGGCTCTGCAGAAACAATACATTGGAGCAGCCTGAGATATTGACAAAGCTCTGGAGAGCAGACTGTAGGATCAACTCTTTGGCTCCCCAGATGCACAAAGCCTGCGAGCTAACACAGCAGTTTTCAACCTTTTTGCAATTGCAGACCCCTAAAAAATGTCAAGAGGCGGTGCGAATGGATCCCTTTCGCAATCTTCAACGTAGTCTGCAGATTCCCAAGGGGCCATGGAGCCCAGGTTGCAAACCACGTATCTAACAGATCTAATGCCTCGCGCAGGAGTTTGTTTGACCAGCGGGCATTTGTAAATCGCCTGGGTCCCTAAAAACGCACAGAGGGAGAAGTAATAACGCCGTTTATTGGACCAGATTCTGTGGCTGAAAGAAACAAGCTGTTGAGTTGAAAACAAGCTCTGTGTAAAGCGAAAAGCATTCTCTCTCTCACCCCCAGCATCTGGTCCAATCTAAGGTATTATTTGTACCCTAACACTGCAACCTTTCATTTACTGACATTTCAAGCCCTGCTGCTCCTTGGCAAAGACAGGACCTGTAGCATCCATAGCCAGGGAAGATACACGGGGCAGGACACAGAGGCCGAACTGAGAAATGAATAAACCTCCATTCCTATTGGCAAGGCTCATTGGGAAATATTCGTCTCAGAATATTCCATGTGGAAAGGAATCTGGAGGATGTGCCGAGGCAGATCCAGGTGGAAATGTCAGGGCTCGGCCCAGGTTGTCAGGAGTGGGCGAGCCAGCGTTCCGGCCCACGTCTAAACCATGGCTGCATTCCTGGGCAATATGAGTATAGCTTTGGTGCACAGGTGCTCCCAAGTGTGAGCATCAGGCTCCCTCCAGTGGCCAGGTGTGGTCAGTGCGAGAACACCGCAGAGGGCGTGGAGGACTGGATCCAGTCTGTAGGGAATACGCCTGTTAGTTCCCATAAATATCCAGCTGGGTTACAACTAACTCTGAGGTTTGCTGGATAACTGCAAAGAGGAAACGTTGTAATGACTGAAGGGCCGGAGGTGAGGCCCATTTCTTGGGCTCGAGAGAGTTGGGTTCAGGGCTCTGATCTGCCCATGCCTTCCTCTTTGGCCCCACTGTGCCTCCCATCTCTAAACGCAGAATAACGCCGCTGCCCGTTCTCACAGGCCGTTGTGAGATGCTCAGATACCAGGGTGACGGGTGGGCGTTAGACCCAGCTCGCCGTGTCAGAGTCCCTTTGTAGGTTTCCAGACGTGCAGCCCGGGGCAGGGCTTGCACGCTCTGCAGTTTGTACCGATGATGCAGCAGCCTTTTGAGAGGACAAAATAAAATTTCCAGGGCTTGGCGCTTAGGAACCAACCCTCTGCTCTAGGCACTGTCCAGACGTAATAAAGCGCGAGCCCCTATTCCCACCAACATATTGTCAGAGCACAGAACACTGTGGGGAAGGGGGAGAAGCCATGAATGGAAAATAGCCCAGGATCATTGGTGGCAGACCAGGAACAGGTGCTGGCTAGCCTGTGGGCGCTGACCTCACCATTAACCCACACTGCACCCCCAGAGCTAAAACCCAGGGGGGATCTATTTATATTCTTGTACTTTGTGCAGTCTAAGAGTTTCTCTCATTTTACAGGCATGCAAATGTAATTTGGTTTCAAATTACAGCTGGGGAGGTCAAGGTTGGATATTAGGAAAAACTTTCTCACTAGGAGGGTGGTGAAGCATTGAAATGGGCTATCTAGGGAGGTGGTAGAATCTTCATCTTTGGAGATTTTTAAGGCTCGGTTAGACAAAACCCTGGCTGGGATAATTTAGGGGGAGTGGTCCTGCTTTTTAGCAGGGGGTTGGACTAGATGACCTCGTGAGGTCCCTTCCAACCCTATTATTCTATGATTCTATGATTCTATGCACAATCCCTCCCTTCGCTTAATCCCATTCCTCAATCCCAGGCCTCCACCCTCAATTTCAGGGAGATCAAGGCAGAATCAACGACACTAAGGCACATTCTTCTGGCTGAAATGAACGAATGGTTTCCTGCACCTTGGGGTTTGGCGGGGGCAGCGGTGAGTCGTCCAAGTGCTGAATTCACAGGTTGTACTTAGAGCCCAGGGGCCTTACTTTAAACCAGACAAATGAGCGCATAGACTATCAGCCCATTTGTCTTTATTAAAAACCCTGCTCAGGAATGCACTGAGTGGCTCCCAGGGAATAAACGCCCTGACACTGGGATTTGTAAACCGCAAATGGTGCCCAAAGCCTATCACACCTGGGCATCTAACCGATTCCTTAGGCTCCCTCAACCTGGGACAAAGTGAGCGTGAAGGTTCTGGTTCCTCTGCTAGCTCTTTTCCTCCACAAATGGGTCAACCCAGTCTAGCAGAGACAAGCGCAAAGGCGCAGGGTTCAGCACAAAGGTGCAAGGCGGCTGGAACAAGACTCTCATCCAGCGCAAACTATTCCAGTCCCACGTAATCCAGGCTGGGAGACCTAAAACCAGTGTGGCTCCATCCGGTCCCACCTGAGCCAAGCCAGTCGCACCAAGGCCACACAAAGTCAGCATATTAGTATCGCACCTCAGCCAGTTCTTTGAAACTGGGGGCCTTAACAGAGGAGCTGTGCCCCCCCCATGGCTATGTGTGCAAGGCCCCAGAATGGAATTCTGCTCTACACACACGCACGCCTAATGCCGTGATCCAATTTCACTCCCTCCACACTAATTCATTCCGACCCACGTCCATCTGCTCGCGCCCACTGGAGCCCGTTCCCGTCCGTGCCACCCCGACCAGCGTCACCTCTTCCAATCTACTCTTGCGCTCCCAGCCCAAGGAACAACTGACACTCTGGGACCAGGGCTTTGGTGCAACGGGAGTCAAAAGCGCCTGTCGGCACCCGTGTAATTGCGGCAGCCTCAGGAAACTGAATCCTTAGGAAATCAGCGCTTAGTAAGAGAAAGCCTGGCGTGCGGGCTCTAGATTAGCTGTCAGGGCCATTCCCAGGGCAGGAATTGTAAAGCACAGCTGACAGACACTATGCTAGGGGACAAAGGGGGCTGGGGAGACCTGTTCTCTCTCTGTGCCGTGAGGGGATTCCCACAAGTGTCTTGCTGGGAGGGTGGGGAGGCAGTTAACTCCCGCTGTGCACGCCCGGCCAATTGAGGATCAGCACCTTTCCAGACATGTTCCCCTCTGCTGAGGAGGTGGAGCGTGCAGAGCGACTTTTTTGCCCGTATAAGGCAATCTGTCTCTCCTGCCTGCCTGTGTGCAGAGGAATGCAAATACCTCAGCCCAGATACCTGGGTCATCTGCCAGGATGTTCCCCTCCCTGCCTAGCCAGGTTCAGGACTTTATAGCTAGGGATGCAGGGAGGCTTTACACGAGCCAAAAGTGGGGGGCACCTCGGCCCTGTCTAAAAATCTCCCTTTTGCAGCACACGGCAGGGCCCCACTGAAGGCCTTTCTGCTCAGCTGTGGGTTTTGTTTTCCGTGGGGTGGGTGGAGAAGCTCTGCACGGGGTGACTCACTCAGATGGATCTGTGGCTCATCCCTCAGCCTGGGAGACCTGCCTTACCCCCCCCCCCCCCCACAAGCAGCCATGGAGGGGGCTGGAGGTTTTCTACACACTGTTTGTGCCGGTGGCTGCAAAGGCCTCACCTACAATTCATCCAGGCCCCGCAAATGCCATCCCGCCACGCACGGCTGTGGAGCGGAGTGGCTGAGCCACACGCTTGATCCACGGAGACGGCCGGGCTGCCCAGAATGCGCCGCCATGGCACGTGCAGCTGTGGCACCAGATGTGCTGACCTGGCACAGGATCAAGCAACCAGTGGGCCCGATCCTGTCCCGGGGAGGGGGGGGGGGCTGTGCACGGCTCCCAGTGTGACCACTGCTCCTCCATATACCAGGTGAGGCCGTGTGTGTGACGCTGCTGTCGGGCAGGATCGGCCAAGGGGGGGGTGTACACACCTTGGGCACACACAGCTCTGCTGAGATGCCTCAGGTCTGGCATTGCTGCCCCCCCCCCCCCCCCGCGCCCAGTCCTGCACCTCACCCCTGTAGCCTCACCTTAGTCACAACCTAGTGCCCCACCAGCCCCAGAAAAAAGCCCCCCCGCCCCCGCCCCCCGCGTCTAGCTCAATGCTCCCGTCCCCCACCTGGACACCTGCATGCCCACACCCACATCTCATCGTCTGTTTCCTGCCCCCCCCCCCGGACATCCACGCCCCCTCCTCCCCCCAGCTGTGGCCAGATGTTGGCAGCACCCCAGGCCCACTGAGGCGTTGTGACACCCCACACCGAGGCCGGGCGGCCAGGCTTAGCACTGGGCTGTGGGGCGGGGAACATGGCTCTGCGGGAAAGCTGCCAGCACTTATCGGGGCTGGTGAGGGGGGGCCACAGACAGGCTTCAGCCAGACTTTGGTTCATGAGCTATAGGCCTGCTCCACCCTGCCCCTTCCTAGGCAGGTTCCAGCTCCTCTGTACCCAAGCGCCCACTGGCATGGCTCTCCCAGGGCACTGCATGGTGCTTTCTGCCCACCAGCCCCAGCCCAGGGAGCCGCATACCCAGCCCCCTGCACCATCCCTGCAGCTGCCACAGGAATGCACGTCCCCCTGCAGCCCGCCGGGACTCTGCAGGTCAGGGCCCGGCTCGGGCGAGCCCAGGAATTTCGGAGCGACGCGCCAGAGCCCTTCTTGGGCTGCCAAGATGCAGCGTCCTGCCCGCCTCACCGCTCGCTTGGAGTGGAACAGCTTCCAGAGGGGTTGTGTCAGCCTGGGCTAAAAGGGTGGGAGCCTCTGCCCGCTCCTCCGCCCGAAGGCATGCCAGGTGCTCGCGCTCACACACACCTCCCCAGCTGCAGCCGCCATCGCTGCTCAGCACCAGCCCAGGCCCTCATCTAGGCCTGGAAGACCCCTTCAAATGGTGACCCTGTACCTAGGTGAAGCCTGGCAAACCGACCAGCAGTGCAGAGCCCTGAAGTTGCACAACACCAGTGTGGGGGGGAAATATTTCATTGCTCTGGAAGCGTGAAGCAAAAGCCTGGCCCGGCCCAGTCATCAGCACACCGGCCTCTCAGCCACACGTTGGTGCAACACTGGAGAGCCACCCACTTGCTACTTGCGTTCCCTGCTGGGTGGCATCGGGGGGTGGCTAGAGACACCAAGGCCATTTCCTCAGCCAACGAGAAATGTGGTTAAGAATAAATGGGGAGGGGGCGGTGTGCCCCCCCCTTGTGCTCCCCCAGCTGATTTGTCTGTGCTGGCAGCGTCTCAGGCTGTTGCTCACAAAGTGTGTCAGTGTGTTGCTCACACAAGTGGCGCCTTCCACAGTTCCCATGAGCTGTATTGTAGGAGCACCAGCCATCCCTGTGTGCCAGGGGCTGCAGAGACCCCGCTGAGGCCCGTGCCCCATTGCACAACAGGACCTGCAGAGAGCCGGCCTCTATTGTGCAACTTCAAAGCAAGAGGCACTTCTCATCAGTGAGAAAAACGGGGCCAGGAGACAGGGCTGAGGGGGTTGGGACAGCCCCTATAAAATCAAGCCATCTGGGCTCCCTGCACCAGGCCAAGGGAGACTCCGGCCACCCGGCCCTGTGACGTCCACGCCCCTTGCACTTGGGGATGCCAGTTTCACGGAGTTCTAGATGTTAGGTCAGACAGGACCGGTATAATCATCTCGGCTGACCTCCTGCGTAACGCAGGCCACAGAACCTCACCCACCCCCCTCCTGCAATAAACCTCTAACCTAGGACTGAGTTATTGAAGTCCTCAAATCCTGGTTTAAAGACTTCAAGGTTCAGAGAATCCACCAGGGAGTGAGCCGGGCCCCACGCGACAGAGGCAGGGCCAACAGACAAACCAGATAGAGGGCAGGAGGCAGCGCAGAGGAAAAGAGACTTGCCGAAGGCCAGCCAGTTGGTCAGTGGCAGGGAATAGAACCCAATTGCCTAGCCAGCCTTCCACATGCCTGGGTTCACATGTAGGACCCCAGACGCGAGTAGCGTTTCCCCCCCAGCTGCAGCCTTTCCTGTCTCTCCCGGCTTTTCAAGGTGCAGGCATGGAGCCATTCTAGCCTCAACCAGCCCAGCAAGCCGGGGATACAGTGCAAGAGCGGTTGTGCGTCTCATGGGTAGCGTCTCAGGTGGGCGCTTGGATGCCAGTGGCAGCCACCAATCCCATGCGCTGAAGCTGCCAACCAAGCCGAGATGCACATGGGCCATAGTGAGCTGGGGTGGTGCCCATGGGTAGGGCAGGGTGGAGAAACTATCTGCGAGTGAGGATTAGGCAAGATGAGTCACGGCAGGGCGCATGGCGATTTGAGCAGCCGTTGCAGTCTGGGAAGGACCCAGCCGTGGGAACTAGGACTGCAGAGCTGGGGGCAGTGGTGCAAATTGGTGGCTGTTGTCACAGGGGCAGCGGGGGGAGGATTAAAAGCAGCTTTCGCTCGAAAACAGTGACTTAAAGAGAGGAGCAAAATCCAGACGCTCAGTGGTCGCGGTGCTGCAAGATTGGCTGGCTCCGGGCCAGTTACTCCTCTCACAGTGGGAAAGGTGCTTACTTCTTCCTGCCAAGGCCTGCATTGATTTGGGACACACCCTCTGGGTGAAGGCTTTGAAAACATTAAACACAGCACAGGCGAGGCGGGGCGGGGTTGGGGGGGGGGGAGGAACCACCTCAGTTCTCAGGAATGCTAGCGGCTGAATCACCCACCGCAGAGAATCTGGAGCAGGAATAGCGAAAGCAGAGTTGCACCCACCAGAGATAATGGTCAATCAATGGGAGGCCGAATTTCCCCAGTGCAATGTCAGGCCGCCCTGCTACAAAGGGAGATGGGCCCCTTCCAGCGTCAGGGTGTCTAGACGCCCTCGCTCCAGTGGACTCCCACGTCCAGCACCAGCTGGACGCTGCCTGGTGTCTTCTTGCAAGGAAGTCTGGCTTGTGCCTGTTTGCCACAGCAAAGGAGCGTGGGCTCCTCGATACACATGCTACTGGTCTCTCCTAGTGCAGATACGCCTCACCTCATGACCGCACTGGGGTGAGCATAGTAGTAACCAGCAGATTTCCGTACCTGTGTGCGCCCATCCCAGCTCCCTCCACAGTGACATCTCCATAGTGCATGAACGCTTTCCTTGGGGGACGGGGGGCAGAGCTCTGGAAAGCTGCCAGGATTGCCAAGAAAGGCTTGAAAACATGAGCCTTGACGACTCAGAAACCAGAAGACCAAGGAAAAGACACCTCTGTTGTGTGTATATGTTGAATCTCCTGGTTTTTCAGCCAATCTCATAACTGCAGGGGTCTGGACACCTGGTGTTTAATGCTGCTTTCATCATGAGCGAGGCTGGCCCTTATTGGAACCAGACAACCCTTCAAGAGGCCTTCTGAGCCACCTGCCAGGCATTGCTGCCCGGCTCCTCATTCCCAGGGCTTCGTTCAGTTCAGCTTTCAGTGTATCAGACTGATGGGGGCATCCCGGTCCCTCTGAGATGAAACTGCAGATACCCCATGTCCATGTTAGAGAGGCAATTCCCTGCCCTCCGTAATCACACCAGCATCTAACAAGCACGTTCCAACCTGAGCATCCAATGCCGTGCTCCCCCGGGGCACTCGCCCACATATGTACCTGGAACATGCTCCGCAGGTTACACAATGCACCTATGTAGGCCACCAGCTATCCTGCAGACATGGGCCCTGAGCCGGCAAGATGCTGAGCGACTGCTGAGAAGACCCAAGCCCTTGCAGTTCCCGTGGGGTTTTGAATGGCTGTGACAGACTCTTGGCCTCTCCTGGGTGGGACTGTGGGATTGAGCTCCGAGGGGTGAAATTCTCACCTGTGCAAAGGGCTGGCAACCAGACTTCATGGGCACACAGCGCTTACACGGGTCCTTCAGAAGAGCAGCTACCCCCTCAGGGTCCCATCCTTGGCAGACGCCAATCCATATTGCTCCATTGAGTCCAATGGAGCTGCGCCGGTGTGCATTGGCCCATCAATGGGACCTGCCCCCACCAAACAGCAGAGTCTAGGAGTTGGGGGGAAATGTTTCTCTCTTTATTCTCTCCCTGGTCTGCTGTATCACAGAACTGCCCACCCCAAAGACCAAGAGACCACGTATAGCCGCCCAGCCCCTCTTTAGTCTAGCGAGACCAGCATCTGCCAGTAGGAAAATGACCCACCCTCCCCTCAGCTCTCCCTCAAATGGGGGGGCTGAAGCTGGCCCAGTGGGCAGCACGCTGGCCTGAGACGGAAGAGAAGCAGATTCGGTGCTGGGCTGTGGCACCAGCTTCCTATGTGACAGAAGGGGAGTTACTGCTAATGGCTTCAGAAACCAGCCCTCTCTCGTAGCCAAGGAAGCTGCAGTCAGGACCAACCGGTGTATGCAAGGCCTAATTGTAGGTCTGGTCTGGTTCCCAGTAGCAAAACTCTGGTGGGAGTAAGATCAAGCCCCTGGCTTGAGAACCGACACGTGTCTCTTTTGCACTGCTCTCTCTCTCTGCAGTGTACCAGGAAACCTGAGGGTTTTTGTTTGTTTTTTTGCAAACTATCCCTGCCATGCGAGGAATGGGGTGGGGATGTTGTAACACAGCAGGTTGGACCGTGGGCTGACGACCTCCCTCTGCGCTCATCTTTTAATGCTCTCCCTAAGTGTTTTTCTTTCTTGATAGCATCTGGGAGCGGATGGCTCCTGCCGCTAGACCCAAGTTATTAAAACACGACAAGTGTGCTTAAGAAGCGTCAAGTCACAAATCCAGGGAGCGGGAGATTATAGATACTGAGGAAGATATCGGGGATTGCAAAAGATCCTACGCACGTGGGACTGACAGAGATGGCATGTGTGCACGTGCGGTACGGGCATATTTGTGTGTGTGGTCCCACTTCCCACGAGTCGGTGCGTGAGTCTGTCTGCGTGCACACCTGCCTACATGAGTGTGCACATTTGTGTGAGTGTGAAGTCTGTGTGAACACGGTTTTCTTGTGTCTTCCTCCTGGAGGCTAAAAGGCCGGACTCTGAGCTGGGAATGACAATGCATGGATTTCAACAGCACTTTGCCGTCTGACAGCCTGGCCCACCAGGGAACTGATCCTCCCCCTTAGCACTCAGAAGGCTCCATGACACCATGACGCTGCAAGCAGAGCATCAGCAATGTCCTGAGAACAAAGAAAAAGGAGTCTCCAAAAGCTAGTTTGAATTAGTTAATTTGAACTAACTAATTTGAACTAATTTGAACTTAATGTGAACTAGCATGACCCCACTCGAATGCTGTTCGAATTAGCCATGGCCATGCAGGGAACTTGCTTAGTTCCAATTAGTCAGTTGCAGGAAGGTCAATCTGCCGATTAGTTCGCACTAATATGGCCACATTGACTGAATTCGAACTATTTCGAATTAAGGGTTAGTTCGAACCAAGCAATCGAATTTATTAGTTCGAATTAAGGCAGGCCTTAATTCAAACTAATGAAAGCCTCGTGTGGCCAAGGCTTAAATTAGTTTGAATTAAGCTCCCTTAATTCGAACTAACCTGCAAGTGTAGACATAGCCTTTGTGAGCTGGTGCCAGTGGCTACTGTGTACAAGGAGCAGCGATAAGGAAAACTCCCAGTTAACGGGGACGGTGAATTCGTCTCAGGCTGTAGACCCTATCGACCCCAGGACAGGGCTTGTTGTTGGATGTGAGTCTCTGATACACCCCTCAGCCGGTGTGAAGAACAGTGTAGTTACTAGAATGAACAGAACAAAATATTTTCGCTCCCCTTACGAGAAGCAGTCTGGACATATGGGCCTGCCGTCAGGAGTCAGTCCGGTGCTGTCCCTGGGCTGAATTCTGATCCTCCTTTCATCAAACCTGCTCCATCAGCCTAACACCTCAGCTGCTGTATATCAGCCTAGCTCTGACTTTCCCTCCCTGCGGATCTGGCCTGCGGCTTTAATTGGCGGCACTCCTGATATACACTGCGGGTGCAATTAGACCCATGGTGCGTGCCGCCAGACTGCTTTAATCTGGTGCGAGAGCAGAATCGGGCTTCAGGTCCGCATCCAGATTTCCAAGCCCGCTCATATCCCCGTATATCAGCTCACCTAACCTGTCTCAGCTCCAGAATTTTACAGGGGGAGGGCTGGAATCCAGACCTGAATCTGGATGTGAATGTTGCATCTATAATCCACATCCGAAAGATTATGTCGTCGCTGGCCGAATTCTGCGAGATTCAAGGTTGCCATCAGCTCCCACTGAAGAAGATGAGAGCTGAGAGCTTTTGTCTGATGCACTCCTTGCTCTCAAGGCCATGCACTGGGTAACAGCAGCCACCTACCACTGGATGCTCTGGGGAGAAGCCAAATCAGGGACCTTGCCCACACACACACACTCCATGCAACCACTGCTTTGCTGTCTGCAGCACCATGATCCATCTCTCCATGTTCTGTGCAGGCTGGAGAACCTCTGGCTTTGGAGAACCAAGAGACCCTGATTGCCTAGGTCTTCTTTCCACCTCACTGGGCAGAGAGAGTCATGCTCCTCAGACAGAGGCTGGTCCACGCCCTGGCCCAAAGGCTTTTTTCCAATTCTCTTTGTCAGCATTGTTCCCAGGACAGGGCGGGCCGCAGCCCATGGGCCCCGCCCTGCACTTCCCTGCACGTTTGCTGAGCTCGGAGCTTGCAGCGTCCACCAGCCGTGGGAGTGGGGTGACTGCCACAGGAGTGGGCGGCTCCCAGCCGTTTTCCCTGCTTTGTGCGCACCAGGCAAATCTCAGGCTGCAAATCAGCTGAATCGCAGGCGAGCTGGGTGCCAAGGGGGATTTGCCCTAGAAGTGCCCCCGCCCCCTGCCTTTACCCAGACCTGGCAGGGTGGGATGTTAGGGGGATTCACTCACCGGCAAAGAGGGCCGCTTAGCACCCATTGCACAACAGGAACCCTATGTGGGTTAGCAGTGCTCAAACCTGGAACTTCAGAAGCTAAACCCCTGAACCCCAGTTCTGTTAGCTCAAGAGCTGCAGCAGGCTCATAAACCTCTGTGTGGTCCAGGGGGCGGGGAGGACCAAAGAGCCATACTGTGTGCGGGGAGACGCAAAGCTGGCTTTACTCAGCTGCCCACTAGGAACAATGGCTGAGACCTGCCAACCTCATTTCACCCAGCACCTGTCAGGCAGCAATGGCTTTGGGTCTCAGCTCACCAAAGCTGGACTCAAACGGCTGATCTAGGAACGAGAGGTGGAGAACATGGGGAGAACTGCATTGATAAACAAGCGGGGACCCAACTCTCCTGCATGCGAATAAAATATGAACCTGGGCATATTTAGAGATTCATAATATCTAAAGTCCAAAGAGACCAGTATGATCATCTAGTCTGACCTCTTGCACAATGCAGGCCACAGACCCTCATCCACCCACTCCTATAATAAACTTCTAACCTATGGCTGAGTAATAGAAGTCCTCAAATCATGGGTTGAAGACTTCATTGTACAGAGAATCCAACAGTAAGTGGCTCATGCTACAGAGGAAGATGAAAAAATCTTCCATATTATGATGTGCTTGAAGTCTGAGACAGGATCAGACCCAATCCTTCCAAATTTCAGCCCAACCGGGTCAGTTAGGGTCTCCCTGCAGGAGAATTTTCACACCTCAAAGAGTCCTAGGAGGCAGAACCCTACCCTAGTGGCCAAATTCTCAGGCACCTGGAGATTTGAAGGCCAGAAGGAATGATTATGGTTATCTAGTCTGACCTCACGGCTTTACAGGGCCATAGACTTTCCCCCAGCAAGGCTGCCTCCAGCCCCACATCTTGTGGTAGACCTAAAGCACCTTTTCTGGTGAGACAATCCAGTCTTGGTTTAAAGACTCTGGCTGACGGAGAACCCACCACCTCCCCTCAGGAAGCTGCAAATCCCCCCACTAAAATATTCTTCCATTACGCCAGTTTGATTGTGTGTCTCACACGGCTGCCCCCCCCGGGAGCTAGCAATGCCTTCTGGGTAACTGTGCAAACGAGCACCCTGCTTCAGGTCTGACACGCTCATGATCTCCAAGACATTGCTGTCCTGCAGCCAAATAGCATCATATAAACTTCTTCTGTGCCTTAGTTTCCCTAGCAGTAAAATGTGTGAGTTCCTCAAACAGCAGCTGCCACATAGGTGGAAACAGATGGATCCTTTTCTAGACAGTGCAAGCACTCATGGTTGGTGATTTTTCCTATAAGGCCACACTCCTCACACACACACTCACACAAACACCCTGCGCGATCCACCCGTACACAAAGCCCAGGCATGTGTATGCACAAGGATGTGTATGTATGCACACACACTTAGCATGTATGGCACAGGCAAACACTTTACCTACAGCCTTACAGACACAATTTAGCTCAGCACACTTTGCCGGCGGTCCATTCCCCTGCCCTGTGCCGTTCCTTAACTCACCGCTCATTTTAACCTTGCAAAGAAAACAGGACCCTTTTGCAAATATTTTTTCCTTAGGAACTTTTTGTTTGCAGTCCTTTAACAAAGCCTTCCCCATATGCAGGCACTCCAGCTGCCAGATGCCTGAAGTCAGCGCTTTGTGTAAACCAGCTCAAGCCGGTCTCTGGTCTTGGAAAAAATAACTCACACATGCACACACAAACCAGAGAGCAGCTACCAGCTGGGGCCTGCAGCCTTCGCAGGGAATGGACAACTTGTGCTGGTGACATGCCAGCGAGAAATGCAGAACCGGAGAGAACACGGAGGCAGTAGAGTTAGATCTCTCTTTTATATCTACCCCTCCAGGCAAAGCCCACTGTGTTGGGGCCACTAGCTAATCACTTGGGAATCTTGGCCTGACAGGACCTTGCTTATCGTAACACTTCTCTTAGGGCCTTGATCTACAGCCCCGAGGGCTGCCGAAGAGCCTGGTCCCATTGTACTGTTCAGGTAAGTGAAGCCGCTCAACAGGCCCAGCATGACCCCACGGAACCAGGCTCCCCACAGATCAGGACCTACCGACTCACAGTGGCCCCAGAACGAAAGCCCACAGTGCAGATGCAGCCCATTGCTACCATGATCAACACACCCTGCCAAGATCAACACATCGATACACCTTTCGAGACGCCTCACAGCCCATCACAACACATGGTGCTCCTCACCCAGAGCATCACAGTGACAATTATGTGTGTGGAACCAGACCATCCCTGCACTCTCAAATGAAATCACGCAGAAAAATGATAAAAAGGCACAAAACCCCCAAACCCACCAACTACCCATGGGCAACTACGTTTCGCAAAGCAATCGCTCTGTATCTGACCTCCCCGTCCTGGTCGTCAAAGGAAAATTGCACCACATCTGCCAACAGTGCCTGGGAATGTCCATTTGTATCTCTACTAGCCAGCAAGAGCTCTGGCCTGAACAAGGACCATTTGTAACACACCTCACTGCTGGCTACCCTTAATTGCCCACTTCAAACCTCTTGTGCACAATAATCTAATCCTCAATTTCCCCACTCCGCTGAAGGTGTCCGCCTACGCCACGTGTTAACCCTTCTGCTTAACAATCTGTCCCAACCTGTATTTAGCCCAGGCTGTGGGCTAGTCTGCACTTAAAACGTACGGCGGCGGAGAGAGCTCTCCCGCCGACATAATAAAACCACCGAAACGAGCGACGGTAGCTATGTCTGCCGAAGAGCCTCGCCCACCAACACAAAGCTGTCACTCAGGAGTTCTTTTGCGCCCCCCCCCCCCATGACAAACGTTTTTCCAACGTAACTGCTAGTGTACTCAAGGCCTGAGACCAAGCAAGTTGAGCCGCCGTTGTGCTTCAGTGTAGACGCTCACGACAGCGACCGGAGGGGTTTCCCTTTCACTGGGGGTAATCCACAGCCCTCAGAGGTGGTAGCGAGGCTGAGGGAAGCCGTCTTCTAGCAACCTAACACTGTCGGTCAGGTCACGTAGGGTAGGGCTTCACTTGTAACGTTGAGTCGACTTAACAGAGTGCCTACACTTTAAGTCAACTTCGGTTGACCTTGTTAAGTCGATTTAACAGTAGCCAGAGCCGTCCACACTGGCTTTAAATTGACTTAATAAAGTCAACTTAGCGCTATTCCCCATCCACACTGGCTTTAAATCGACTTAATAAAGTCAACTTAGCGCTATT
>ML685866.1:2748473-2792599 GCA_007922175.1 Pelusios castaneus
TTAAATCGACTAAATAAAGTCAACTAAGCGCGATTCCCCATCCTCCATTGGGTCCTCAACTTCTATAACCCTCCTCTTGCCTTTTAGACCTAGTAGAGCTTGGCCTGGGGATCCACGGAGCGAGCAACATGAGCTGCTCCAGTTTCAGATAAAGAGCAATGGCTGGGGCCACTTGTAACACACACAAATACAGCTGCAGGCCTCAGGGGCCCTCCTCCGTTCTTTGCCCTTTCATTGAGCCACCTAAACCTTTACCAAATTCACAGTAAGGACAAAAATCAAACCTCCCAATTTGGAGGGTTCAAATTCTGCCGGCTGCCTCATGCGGAAAATCTACTCTAGGCCTTGTTTACTAGGAAAAGCCTGCAGCAATTGCTCCATGTGTTGCCTAGGAAGGCAATTCTCCAGTCAGCTGGAAATCCCTGAAGAGAGTGGTGGGAAGAAGTGTGTGTGTGGCGGGGAGGGGGGACACTTCTGCACAACTCGACCTATTCCTTTGTGGCTTGAGTGTGAAGCTCTTTGTCTTTGCCTTTAGATGAAGGGTTCTGATGAAACCCGAGAATAGGGAGAAATCTGTGATTTGCCCCAGAGAGGGCCTCGAGAATGCAGGGATGGTTCTAAGTGCCTGCTCTGGAACTGGGTTGGTTCTAGATACCTGTCCTTAGACCTTCAGGATAGCACAGAATGAAATGCTGGGTCTCAATCTCTTCTCTGGGAGGTTCAGGGTAACAGGGAATGCAGGGATGTTTCTAGGTACCTGCGCTGGGAGGTTCTGGGTAACAGGGAACGCAGGGATGGTTCTAGGTACCTGCTCCGGGAGGTTCTGGGTAACAGGGAATGCTGTGATGGTTCTAGGTTTCAGCCCCAGGGATTTCACACAATTCCCAAAATGTCACTGTAGCATTTGGAAAATGCTCCTGCTAATTCGTGGGTACCTGCCCAGCTTGGGCACCCTGTGCAATGTGACACAAACGCACAGAGTAGAGCTCCCCTCCGGGGTCACCTTCACAGCAGAGAGGCAGCTGGGAGAAATGCCCTCAGAAAGTGAGCCAGGGTCTCTGCAGTTCAAAGGAATTTCCAGAGCGAGGGCCTTTGCTTCTGTTAACCGAGATCAAGGCAAAATTCCCAGGTTCGTGGCAGGTCTGTTTGAGTCATTATGACTTGCACAGCCCTCTAGATTATTCCTGACTCTCCCAGCCCATATCCAGTGCTAAAATGGGGGCCACTCTGTAGGGAAAATTCTTCCTTAACAGAGCATCCCATCCAAGATATTCTCCCTTACAGAAAAGAAATATGGGCAACTCAAGGGGCAACACCCTACAAGGGTAGCCACATGCCTGAGAGAGTGCCCTTCTGGGAGTTAGCGGAGATTAAAGGGACCTAGGGAACAGGGGCTGAGAAATCTCATCCTGCAGCCAGGAGAGGAGACGCCCTGTTTGTTTCTTTTGATCTCTGCGGTGAAAACTACAGATCTGCCTCTTTCCTTTGATGTGTCATCATCCTGCAACTTGTTCTTTCTAGAAGAAGGTGAGCCTGTCGCAGCATGAGGATCAACTTCATTTTCGCATGCAGATTCCAGTCTGTGTGTTGCAAAGCTTGGTGTCCCTGGGCTGAGCCCCCCCAGGAGGCCACGAATGGCCACCACCCTGACAGACAGTACACTGACAGCATGACAGCCAGGCACCCCAAAACCCACCTGTGTGGATGCCACATAACTTAGGAGCACAGCAATGAGCCCCTCTATAGGAACTAAGCCAGAGGATTCTCCTGCCAGCTCAGGTCATGGGCCCACCATGTCCCTGCCTCTCCTGGAGGACAATCTTAGGGTATGTCTACACTAGCAATTTAGGTCAATTTAAGACCCTTAAGTCGATCTAAATTACTCCATGTCTACACCTGACTTTCATTAAGTTGACTTAAGAAATTCCTTAAGTCAACCTAATAACCACCGTCCATTAGGTTGACGCAAGCCTTAAGTCGACTTAAGGACAGTGTGGACAGGGAGTAACCATTAAGTTGACCTTATTAAGTCAACTTAACTTCTCTAGTGTAGACATAGCAAAGAGTCCAGTTTCCCTGTGACTCGGATATTGGCTGCGTAGCTGCTGCAGCCCCAGTGCAGTGCAGAAATCAAGGAAGCCAATAACCATCCTTAGCTTGCAGGCCTGATCTGAATCCCAGTGAGGTCCGTGGGAGTTTTTCTCCAAATCGTGCAGCGGGGCTGTATGGAGCATTTTCCATCCCGAGCTCCCCACTCACTTTGCAATCAGCAGTCGGCTTCCCCACCCCACTGAGATACCGTAGAACAAAACAGCAGCGTTGAGAGTAGAAAAAGAAGTCTGGGCTCATGAATCTTAGCAAAGGGCCCCACGCAGAGCCCACCCCTAATATTGGAAAGGGGATCGCAGCTTCCTCTAACCATTCAGCCACCCAGTAACTTTTAATCATCTCAGATCCTTGCAAGAGGGACACACAAAAAGCACAAAAACAGGCAGGAGGGAGGGGGATCTGGGCTGGGTAGGGAAAAGCTTTTCCCGAATCAGGATGAAACCAAGACCTTCCCAAAGTTCCCACCAAAAAAGAGAGCCAAGAGTAGTCCACCCTATGGAAGCCATGGCCCTTGCTCATTATATAAAAGACCCAGGTTCAAATCCTCTCTGAGGTAGGCAAAGCAGGGGTTTGTTTGGGCCCCAAACTGGCTATTCTGAGGACTCCGGTTTTGACCAGAAATTCCATTCATGGCCAGGGAAACCTTCTCAACAAAAATTCTGTCAAAACCACCACGCTCCGGTGAGGACGTGGGGGGAGGGAGTGCAGGGAGAGTGGCTATGCACATCTGTGTATTTCTGGGTGCACATCTGGGTACTGGGGGTGGGATGAATGCTTAAGGGGTCCCTATGCTCCACATCCCTTTCTGCGAGGAGACACCCCATTTTCCAGCTCCCACACTGCCTCTGCCAGTCGCTGGCAATGAGAAGAACTTGTTCCTGAAGCGATGAAGGAGATCATACCCATAAAGCAGAACACAAAAAAGCTGCAGCCTCTGCCAGTAGGAGCTTGTAGCAACAAGCTACCAGGCTTTCAGCTACAGAACACTGCTTCCCGGGGGGCGGGCAGAGGTGTTGCTGCTGATTCTTCTTTTCCAAACTTGCATATTACACCTCCGGCCAGCTCAGGCTGCCTGTGGGAGCTGAATTAATTGACCCATCCATTACCATGTTTTATCTGCCAAAATATCTGGGTTCAAGAGAGTAGGGGGAGTAGCTGTCACAAGTCAGTCACCAACTTATCTGCTCTGAATTCCCTCCCACTACGGAAAATCCTAAAACAAAGAAGTTGAATTTTTAGGGAAGTGATGGAGGCTTATCCCCCCCGCCTTCCCCCAATCAATCATTAACCTTGTCACGGTTTTAAAAATCTGCTGCAGCAAGATTAGTAATAATGAGATGTGGAAACTTGTTTGCCCCAGGCTGGAAAATCTAGCTACCTAGAGGAAAACAAGCCACTCGGGCCTCACAAAACCAGAGTGAAACCACTCTGCCCAACTAAATTTCCCACAGCACAAACGCAAGGGCAACAGAAGTCAACACATTCAACCGCCTAGGTCGCTGCATTTTAGTAAAGAGCAAAAGAGATTTGAGGATTGCTAGGTGAAAGGAGTTTTTATAACCATCAATCACTGTTACTTTATTTCTTTGAATTAATTTATATTTCTGTAAGCGACAATTTAATTAAAACTATTGTGATTGACAGCAATTGACTGAGAACCTTGAACACTACCCATGAGGACTTTTTGTGACCCCTCCCCATCATAGCATGGAAAGGAAATACACCTTCGTTTGCGAGTTTATTCGGAGAGTCCAATCCTTTTGTTCAGCCTTTTTCTTTAGAACTCTCTGGCTAGCTGAGCATGGCGTCAAGGAGTTGGGTTTAAAAGTTAAACTCATCAGGAGTTTCTTAGTTGTTTCCTCAAGAACTACACCCAATTACACCGTCGCTCACAAAGCTCCAGTAAGGAAATAAAGCCAGTGTCAGAGAGAGATGTCATCTGTGGCAGTCCCCCCAACTGCATGAAAGGTTAGACAAGAACTCCTCCTAGTGAAAGATTGTGTCACTGCAGTTTCCCCTTTCATTGTATCAGCAAAACAAAGAGCTTTCATGGGAGAAAATTCCACTTCTCCAAAGCATCTGACGAAGTGGGATTTTCTCCCACAAAAGCTTATGCGATAAATACATTTGTTAGTCTTTAAAATTGCCCCAAGGCTCCTTGTTTGTTTTGCAGAACTAGATTAACACAGCTACACCTTTGGCAATGTATCTGAACATTTCCTTTAGTGATACTAATAAATGACAATACCGTCTAATCGGAACAAACTTGGGTCAGAAAACAAACATGTAACTGGAGTACCTTAAAACTTGCACCTAGCTAAAGGCTTAGAAGAAGTGCACAAATTCTAATTAAGCTACAAGAAACTTCTAACCTGTTTTTCAGGATACATGTACATTTTACTAATTATGAGAAGTCCTAGAAATGTTTACTGTCTTTATAATACATAGGTGAACAATGGTAAGAAGAACTAAGACTGGAAATACATTGAAAATCATTAGGATCATTAAAGAAAGTGTAATGAGATAATTAAAAATAGAATTGCTAAAAAGGATTGAAATATTTCTTGATGTAAAAGGAAATATTTGATAATTCGTCAATTATGTGTTTCCCATATTTTAAGGCTTTTGTTTGTTTGATTATGGATGCCTTGCCTGACAATAGTTTTTTTCATGAATTTAAAATACAGTATTTCAACCAAGGCCCTCAATTTCATGAATTATTTCTCTTCCTAGGAATAATATACAAGCAAAGACATTTCTTTTTATTATAGAACTGTACTATAAACTCAATTAGCCAAATCTTTGATTCCTAAAATTTAACTGGCTGCACTCATTGGTGGAGTGGAAAGTTGGAGAACAATAAAAGCGTGCTTGATTAAAAAATTTAAAAAAATGTATTTCAAGGTTATTTATCCAAGAGCTCTCACTTTTGTTACAGAATTATATGGATACATTCCCCCCACAAAAACATCAATCCATTGGACGATCAGACTCCACAAACTTTGGCATAAAGTTTCCTTCTGAGATAAGAGGCAGCAAAGATGCCTGGATACTGATCTAAACACTAGCCGAATTCACATCAGATAGATGGTTCCAAAGAGGTGCCACTTACAAACAGCTAGGAAGCCCAGTCATAAAACAGAAGTTTGTTTGAAACGTTTACTATAGACAATATTACATGAGGCAAGATAAATGGATTATCATATGCAGTAAGTGGAAGTGTTTTTTATTCCCCTTTCTTAAAATCTCTGGGGAAAAGCAGATGCACTGTCCTTCCATGAAATAACTGTATGTACAAAGCACTTTTATGGCACTTTTTAATCTTCAAAAGCACTTTACAAGCACACCCCAACGCAGGGGTGTCAAACTCATTTGCAGGCCAGATTTTACTTAAATGCACTTCAGGTGGGCCGTACATATCATAAACTGAAATACTACAGCACTCGCGCAGCACCACAGAGTGCGGTGTATGCAAAACTGCGCTCCGCAAGACCACTTTCTCTCATAGGGAGAGAGTATGATCTCACGGAGTGCAGTCTCTGATGTTGCAAGACCTGACACTCTCCCAGCATTGCAGAGCGCCGGGTATGCGAGACCACACCCTCGCTCTCCGGTAGGGAGAGAATGTGGTCCCACAGAGTGCAGTTACGGGCCAGATGGAAGAGGTTCGGCCCATGGGCCGCATGTTTGACACCTCTGCCCCAAAGGATAGGTCACAATTGTCCTCATTCTGCAGATGGAGAAACTGAGGCGCTATGGGGTGAAGGGATTTGCCTGCAGCCACTAACAGAATTGGCACAAGATCTGGGATGGAGACTTAGAAGCTCCTAGTTCCCAGTTCTCTTCTCAGACCACTAGCCCACACCACCCTCCCTCCCTCCCTGCATGGATGAAGGATGAGGTTTCATCAGGTACAGTGCAGCCCTTTCTCAGAGATGCTTTTGACTCAATCGGTTTGATTTGAAAAGCAGGAGGCTCCTGTTCCAGCTGGTGTTACCAAAGGAGCAGACCAGTTCCATGGCACCGTCCTTGGTTAAGATCTGGATTGTCCTCGCTACCATGTCCCCATTGATGGCAAGAGAGTGGAAGTGGTCAAAATCTCTCCTCCCCAGCTTGCGGAGGCGCCGGGCGGCTGCTCTGTAGCACTTCCATGGCTGGGGTTCAATAAGCAGGTACTTGCAGAGAGACGAGAGGTAGGATAAGAACTCCACCAGGCCGTTGTCCCCGTGGTTCAGGTGGATCCACATGGTCACTGACATACAAAAGCCAATGTCAAAGGTGGAACGGCTGAACCTGCTCAGGTAGGAGCTCAGGAACAAGTCCCGGGCGCCAGGATCCATGACATCCAGGGTGGCGTAGGAGATGGAGTCAGGAAAGGGACTACATCGCTCAGCTCTTTCGATCAGCGCAGCATCAATGTCACAGCACAGGAGATTCAGGTCCTTCCCAACAACAGGCTGACCAAGACTGGCCTCATTCTCCTGAAGGCCAAGGAAGTGTCTGTACAGAGCAACACTTAGCTCCTGCAGACAGAAAAACAGCACAGATTCGTTTGCCATGCCCTGCTCAGGAATACATCACAAAGATACCTAGATACATATGGACCCAGCCTCAGCACTGGGATACATGGATCACATCTCAGATTCTTCTTGAGATTTCAAAGTCCAGCAGAATAGGGTAGCCCATTGCTGAAGTCATCTTTTCTCTAACTAGGGCAAAAAAATGTCTCAGTGTCTTCCCGTTGAAGATCTCTAAGGGCTTTTAAAGACACATTATCCAGGCCTCACAACCTCCCTATGTGTTATCATTTCAGAAGCATTAAAGCAACTTAATCGGGATCATGCAGCAAGGTCCTTATCCAGTACCCATTAATTTCTACAGGCGTCTTTTCACTTATTCTACTGGGCTTTGAAACCTTTCTTAAATCAGCAGCCAAGCCAGGAAAAGAAGCCACATCCCCAGACACTCACTCTGCTCTAACTACTGTGGGAGAGATTGGGTCTACCAATATACGCTTCGCTGAATATCCCCTTTCTTCTGAGAGATGGATACTATGTTTGGCTTCTCTAGATGAGCCTTAGAGAACTCAAGTATCATGAATAGAGATTTAGAAGGCCACACTGATGATAATGCACTTCCGCATCCTAATTGCTTATTGAAAAATACTTAAGCCATAAGATAGGGAAAACCCTGACAGTACCGATTTCCTTTTGGGCTGTTTCACTGAATAGGAAAACGTTCCCTCTTCCACCAAAGTTGCTGGTGAAATTCCTGCATGACATGATACCAAGGAATAAAAAAGCTGAATGTATCTCTGACGAAGTGGGATTTTCTCCCACGAAAGCTCATGCGATAAATAAATCTGTTAGTCTTTAAAAGTGCCACAGGACTCTGTTGTCTTTCTACAATAGACTAACACAGCTACCCCTTTGGCAAGTAAAGTGTATTTGGCTATGTAGGGATCCGGTGCCCTCTAGTGGTCACACACTTTCTCGTGGCTTCTGTATTTTAGAATTTAGACACTGTGGCCTTGAAATATGATGTTTAGTTGAACAAACAAGAAGTCCTGTGGCACTTTTAAAGACTAGCAAATTTGTATAAGGTTTCAAAGTTCAGCAGAGTAGGGCAGTTAGTTAGTCTTTAAAAGTGCCACAGGACTCCTTGTTTGTTTTGCTGAACTAGACTAACATGGCTCTGGATATTTAGTTGATCTCTTTTAAAGCTCATTTGACATTAGGTCTAGATTAGAATCACACACTTACCCCTTAGATAATAGAAGGAGAGAAAGTATTTTATGGTTTTCCAAGAATATCCAAATCAGAATGCAATATAGTCCTTTTATTTACTACAATACACAAGCGCTAATTTTGTGTGTCATTAATTTTCTTTTAATATAGTTCTCAGACTAATGAAGTCCTCTTCATCCACAAAGACTTTAACTAGGGCTATATCCAACTTACACAATGGCCCACATTGCTATGTACTAAAGAAGCAGAGTCACTTCTGGAGTAAAATATATTAAACCTACACCCAGTACAGGGTAAAAAAAATAAATCAATCAAAGAATATCCAAGGTAAAATAGAGGGGGAATATATAGAAATAGGGTGTCGTTGGCAGCCTTGAAATCCCACCTGAGTAGTAACCTTATGAAAATTACCATGAGATTTTTAAACAACCACAGCTGGTGAAGGACTTGAGCTGTCATCCCAACTCCAGCCCCTTACTGCCCCCCCCAAGGCAACCCCCGTGTCCCCCGGTACCCCAGCCCCCCTACTGCCCCCCAACACTACCCCCATATCCCCCAGCACCCCCGCTCCCCCCCTCCCCCCCAACCCTACCCCCGTTTCCCCCGGTACTCCAGCCCCCTACTGCCCCTCCCCCCAGCACTACCCCCGTTTCCCCCGGTACTCCAGCCCCCTACTGCCCCTCCCTCAACGGTACCCCCGGTACCCCACCCCCCATCTCCCCGTAGCCTCTCACCCCCGAGTTGCAGCCGACATCCAGTCCCAGCAGCGGGGAGGGCCCCGCGGGGAAGAGCCGCCCCAGCAGCGCCGGCGGCAGGAGGCGGACGCGGCCCTCGGGTGGGTGGAAGCGGGAGTAATTGGGGAAGTTCCCGTACAGGGCCGCGCCGGGCTCCCAGCCACCGGGGTCCCCCTCGGGCCGTCGCTCCCGCCTGGGGGCCGCCATCTTGGCCGGTCCGTCAGCTCAGCCGTCCGGCGGCCCAACCAGCGCCCAGGCTTTTCAGGCCGGGGAGAAAGGTTCCGTATCGAGGAGTGGCGCATGCGCGGGCTGGAAAGCCGGGGTGGCTGAGGAGGGACGGCGGGGAGGGAAGCCAGGCGGTGCAGCAGCAATTGGGTTCCCCAACTTGAAGCGAGTTGGCAGATCTGGGCTCCCTTGTCCTGCTCAAACAGGAAATTTAGGCCTTGGCTCAGTCTTTATGGGACGTCAGGCCACACTTGCCCTACGTTATTATTGCTTCTATTCCTGTAGGACCTACAACGCCCCCAGGAGAGCCTGGCCCCACTGTGTGATACATTCCCACCTTATCTATAGAGGGTTATTCTGGGCCAATATTGCTGATGGGGTGACCCTGAGTAACTCCCTTTGTGGACACACTTATACCAGAATAAAAATGCCTTATTGTACATTAGCTTAATCCACCAAATCAGAACAAGATACTCTTATTCCAGAATAAGAGCATCTACACAGCGGTAATCAGGAGCAGTTAATCTGCTTTAGATTCATGTGCTATTTTATTCAGGATTCATTTTTCTGTGTAGACAAACGACCCAGAGTATAAAACAGTCCCATCTCCAAAGACCTAAATAGATCATGCAGACAAAGGGCAGGAAAAGGAAAATAAGGGCTTGCCTACACCTGAAAGGTAATTTACATTAAGATGGGTGTGAATTTAAAAGACATTGGCTATTCCCAAATAACTCCACGTTCCAGAATAAGAGCTCCCACACTCTAATTTGTCCCTCACCAATGCTATGTGTAGACAAGCCCCAAGATATGGAGCAGGGGAGTAACTTCTTGTAACAAAACAATTCCCGTGGCACTTTTAAAGACTAACAAATTTATTTATTGCACGAGTTCTCATGAGAGAGATTGCAAACATCTGATGAAGTGAGATTTTCTCCCACGAAAGTTCATGAGATAAATAAATTCGTTAGTCTTTAAAAGTGCCCCAGGACATCTTGTTTGTTTTGCAGAACTAGACTAACACGGGGACCCCACTGGAACTTGTCATAATAAGTCAGCAGTAGTGTCATTAGATTTCACCTTTCATCTGCTGTAGACCAGGGCTTTATTCTCTGGACGAAACAACACACTGCTTAAGTAAACAGCAAGGCCCCAGCAAGTGGGTAGAGGTGGCGATGAAAAAAGAGTAGAGAAGGTAGAGTCATAAAGGAAGGAAATTAAACGCTGTGCACTTTACACAGTAGAGAACATTGCATCTTATCACCCCTGCGTTTCACCCCATCCCACTGCTCTCTCCCTGTCCCAGCAGAATTCTCACCCCCGAGCTGTACAGGCTCAGGTGAAAAAAGTGATGCAGTTGCAATGGCGTTTGAAATTATCCTTAAGTGAATAATCATTATGCTTCTGAATTCAGGGTTATTACCCACAAAAGAAAGTGTACAAACATGCCCACGTGGTGGCGCTAAAAATAAAAGTATCATATACAGTGATTGGTTGCTGGTTTAAAACATTAAAGCAATGCTTTGCAAAGTGAGGTTTCCAAAATGAAGCACATATATCCAGATTTAGACACCTAAATAAGTGAAAGAGGGTGCTCGACACCTTAAGAAATATCAGCACACTGAGTTAAATGCCTATATTTAGATAGAGGTGCCTAGCTTTAGCTTGAATGTTTTAGCCTATCCCTATTTCATGCTGGAGGATTTTTGACTTGCCCATGAGATTCTGCAGCAGCTGCTTGCAAATCCTATAAAAGACAGGGTGCACTAGGAAATCAAAAGGAAGGAAACAATTGGGCCCAATCCTACGACTGGGTCCGCATGCGCAGAACTGACACCCACACACAGCTACCTTAAAGGCAATGCTGCAGTGACAGAAGGAGGTGGGCAGCTAGGAGTTTTCCATCTCTAACATCCATGGTTAGGGTTCTTTTTCAAATATCCAAGTAAAGCTAATATACTCACTAAGGTGGAGTTAAATCTTGCTCCGGAGCAAAGAGAATGCTGGTAAATAATACTCAGTAATTATTGGGTTCTACCTACTAGTGAGGTAGACTCAGAGATTGGAGGGGGTTTTTCTGATCCACCCTGGGGTCTGTGGCTTCCCACTTCACTTTGCCAAGGGGGTGATTACAGCCTCGTAAACAGGAAGCATCCTCAAGTTTTGAAATCATTTTTGGAAAGGGGGTATGGGGGGGGGCGCACGCCCCCCCACTGCTATAACCCCTCCCCCAGCCTAAGGGGAGGAGGCATTAGGCCCAGCACCAACTGAAAATGGGGGACAACAAATGAAATAAGAGGAAAGGGTGTGAGGGTCACAGGTTCAAAATAAGGAATTCGGAAGGGGACACCGAGCAGAGAACCTCGGACAGTGCCCATTGCTCCCGGAAGATATCGAGGGAGCCAGCGGTTGCTGCCCAGAGGAACTCTGCTCGGATTCGTGCGCGAACAAGGGACCGGAAATAGGCCTCACAGTCGCAGGAACCTCCCTCAGCCAACCTCCTCTCCCTGGACTTGTAAATAGCCACTTTAGTGCTGGAGAGATCAAGTTGCCGTTGTTGTGAACGTGGGATGACTGTATTACTCAGGAGTGGAGAAAATGCAAATGTGTCATGCAGGTCAACCTGCCTCATCCTAGTGCCAATGAAAGCTTCATGCCATGCCGCATCACCAGCTAGTTTGTTTATGCCTCAAATTTTAGAGGGATGAGGCTGTGTTTCATGACTTAGAACCAGGGAGAAGAGAACTGCTGAATCCACTGTGGACGGTGCTTTTCAGGCCTAAATGGCCTGATCCCTGCCAACTACTATGGCGAGCGGTGCTAACGAAGTATGATAAATAGTGTGGATACCTGTCTGAATGGAAACAGCTGCTGAATGTTGTCCCCTCTTTAATGTTGTGCCCACAAAAAGCAATCCTTTGGCAATGCAACCCAACGGATCATATGGACAAGCTATTCCTAAAAATAAATCTACACCTGTCCGGAAGCCACTGATGTGGAAATCGACTATCCCACCTTACATTCACTGGGACCATTAGCAAGAATGTCCTGAGCCATGCTGCTGGCGAACCCTTAGCTTTGAGTTTCTGTGGATAAACAGAGTAGATAGTGTTGTTATAGATGGAGAACGATGCAGGCTGATGGACGGGATGGTAGATAGCTTTTGCTGCACAAGTGGAACTGGAAGCCTGATTAGCTCTTATCAGCAGGTGGCACCATTCCTGTAAAACAACCAGAGGTGTTTCCAACATAATCACATAGGATCTGCAGCTCCAGGTCTGGTTGGCTATGCCTGATGTTCTGAGTGGCAGGCTAAATGCTATAAGTCAGGGATGCAATACTAGATGATGGTGTAGGGTACCGATTTTATGGGCCCCACTCTGGGATTATTACATTCCTCATGATGGACCAAGACACTAGTGATCAGAATAATTTATGTTCGGTTATTTTACTTACTACAATACAGTTGGAGCACCAAAGGTGGAAGTGAAGTTGTAAGAACACCAGTTGTCCCTATCCAGAGGTGCCCACACCATATGCGATGGGCATATGAAGCAGGATCCAACCAGAGGTGGCCAGTGTAGCTAAGTAACTGTTCTGCCATGGGAAAGAAGTAATACATTTTTTTTAAATAAATAGAGTCTCAGTTCTCTGTGGCACATGTCCAAGGATTTTAGCCACAGGGATGAAAAATCTTCCAGGTCCACAAAGTCCAACTTCTGATCTAGTAAAAGAGGGTTGGAAGCTTCCTGGAGGTAAAGGAATGAGCTTTACGAAGAGAGACAGCAAATGACAAACGCTATTACTATTTTGTATTAACATAGCCCCTAAAGACTCCAGTCAAGACAGAGCCCATTAAGGTGTGTATTCTACAAACACATTATAAGAGCAGCTCCCTGCTCATAAGCTCATAGGGCTGGTTTACACAGCCGACGGCATCAACGGGAGATATGCAAGCAACATACTGAAACTTGCATATCTACCGTTGACTTACTAACTTGCACTTACCACAATGTCCCTACTGCGCCTCATCAACAGGAAACACTTCCCGGTCAATGCAGCGTTACTCTTTTCCAAGGTGTGAATTTACTATATTGGCTGGAGAAGACTTCCAGGATCCTTTGAGCAGGTCTCAGTTCCTCTGCATTGATGCGTGGAGCCCAACACAGCACCCACAATGTAGATGTACCCATAGACTCATAGCCTTTAAGATCAGAAGAGATCCCATGACTTGCCCCAGCTCACAATGGAAACCTGGGGCAGAGGGAAGCCAGGAAGAAGTCAGATTTCCTCAACATATGCCTTAACCGCAAGGCCATCGTTCCTTTCGGTCAAGCCATTTGACAAGCAGGGCTAAACTAGCAATAAACAGCAGCAACTGTTGCATGCCAGGCCGGTTTCGGTACCTCTAATCAAGTCCCTGAACTATAACAGTGGGATTTATAATTCTGAGTTTTATTGATCCTGTCCATAATTTATGCCTATGTACAGAGTGTTCCCAAAATCCACCTCAAGAATGCCCTGGGCTCAGTGGAAAAATTTGGAATGGATTCCAGAGTTCTGGTGAAAAACCTAGGCGTGATTACCCCAACAATCTATAGACTATATTGGATCCAAAGAGTGGGTAAAATTTCTTCCAGTGGAAAAAGTAGTTGCAGCAGAGAAACCAGAGCAAGCCGCAGCTGAGTGTTGAACAGCGTGAAAGTTCCAAAATATACAGCGGGAAGCAATTATAAGGCAAAGTGTACAGCAAGAGATAAATCCACAGGCAGCCGTCATTAGAAAAGAAATAACATGACCGTGGGCAGATGTGGATCTAGGTTTTATGGCAGCCGAGATTAAAAACGAGGAAACATCAGATAAGTGCCAGAGGAAGTGAGGCGTCTGTGCCGAGTATGATTCCACCAATCCTCTCAAACACGAACCGGCAGGACGTCTGTTCCAATGTGTATGTTGGTTGAGCCTTGATTCAGAGCAACCAAACCTCTGTCTTGAACCACAGAAGCTCTAGGATGCTGGGCAGGCTAATGATCTGTGGGCAGTGGGGTGGCACTCTATAGGAGCCACTATTGCTCTTAGTCCCTTCTCAGCTTCCTTTCCCTGTGTATACAGCCCAGCCACGAGGGCAGAACCCGGGGCTCCTTTTCTGCACCCCATCTGCACTTCACAAGGTGATATAAAACTTCCTGCTTCAGGTCATAAACCTACCTCTGACTGAGGGGGTTAGAAAGAATCCACCCCACTGCTTTGATCCCACACGGCAGTTCAGCTGAGCTCACCCACCCACTCTCACTGAGAATTATTGGCTGTACTCCCTAACATTTGCACAACAAGGATGAAAGGGAGCTAATTAGACACTGCCACTCAAGAAGTCAAGTGTGAAAAGCCACCTGAATCATCAGCGATTTAGTTTGAGGGTAATAACATGATTCACCATGGAGAGCGCCTCATTATCCCTCCGGCCTAAATGTTAATGGAGAGAATGATATTTAGATGGCAGTGCCCCAGGTCAGATGCTTTTCTAGGAATTGTCTCCATGTCAGGTCTCAACTTATTGACAACAAATATATAATAAACAAGGAGTCCTGGGGCACTTTTAGAAACTAACAAATGTATTTATCACATGAGTTTTCGTGGGAAAAAATCCCACTTCATCAGACGCGTCCCACGAAAGCTGACTGACTCATCAGCAATTTCTTCTGTTGAGGGTAGGAACAGGCTTCACCTTGTGGCCCTAATTAGCCCTCTTATATATGGTAATGGCTCGAATGTGTGAATATGACAACGACCCAGATCAGTTACTTTTCTAGGAATTCTGTCCCGTGATTAGGTTTCAAATTTCATACCTGCAGTAGACAGAGATACTGGCTCGTGAGCAATGAGTGACAGTTTAATGTGGCTCTTTGCACCACCTGATATTAAAAGATGGTTGATTTAACAATTAACCAGTCTAAGTTATTACCCAATCAGGGTGCTTTCACTCTGTTATTAACCATGTTGTCAATAAAATATTAGCTCAGTCATTTTGCGGCAAGAGTAATATAGAGCTACATATATAAATAGCAAATGGAAACAGTGAGTTCGCACGACTGTGGCTCTGTTGGGTCATGTTGATCACGAATTTGGCCCCTGAATCACTGAGGTCTGAGTACCACTGCTATCTGTACATCCTTCCGTGGCCACAGCAGTTGAGGGCATTGTTATAAATAGGCTTGGGAGGTGCATCTTGGAGACACTGAAGCAAGTCTATAATAACATGCACCCAAAATACCATGCAATGTCCATTCAGTGTCTTCCATGGATCAGGCCCAGAGAAAGCCAATGAGGCCTCCTGAAGTTTGAGAGTCATTTTTCCACATTCCACCTACTTGTGAGCATGTGTGAGGGTGTTCGGGGGTGGATAAGCAGCAGGGGATATGTGGTTTGCCGCACCATACGTTCCTGGTTCCTATGCACCTGATCCAATGATCCAGATTTCCAGGCCCCGAAGCTCAAAGGTATGTAGGCAACTCAGACCCATTGAAATTATCCACATCTCTGATGGCTCCTCCACCTCCTCTGCAATACTCAAGAGGGGAAATTCTATATAACCCAAGAATGTCCCGATGACAGGACATTTCTGTGACCTAGCCTGAGAACCTGCTTCTTTGATCCACCTGTATCTGGGGAGGAAACATGCACATGAGGCAGATTCTAGGAACACTTACCATGGGTGGATAGCCCAGGACAAATGTGTTCCCAGCCTGATTTGCCCAACTGAGTGCTGGGAAAGCTCTGTAAGGAATTAAGGACTCCTTTTCCCCATCCACCAGGCCCTGGTGTATCATCTGTCTCTCCAGCCCCCCAACTCTTAGAGCTCCCATGATCCCAGCTCTGCAGGGGCCAGCAACTAAAGGATCTGCTGTCCATGACCACACCCACAAAGAGCCACTATGTGCAGCCAGCTAGAAAGTCCCCACCCCAACATCCTCCTCTTTCCCCTATCCCATTCCCATTGCACACCAGAACCGCAGAAGGGCCCTGTAGGCTGGCTCCTCAGCCCTGTGTGGGAGAGAGCAGGAGTTGGGGGGTCAACCAATCAATCCTGGACCTTTAGCTGGGGGAGTGCAAACCTGTGTCAGCGGACAGGGAGGCAATGAGTGGAAGGCATAATGGAGCATACAGCCCTATGAAACATTGATCCCATAGCAAATGATGCCCCTGTTTAGAAGGAATTAATCCTGCCCTTCTCTCTGCCTGAGGATTCAAATTATGGATCTGATGGTCACAGATCCTCCGCACACCACTTGATCTGCCCCACGGGGCTGCCAAGGGAGTTCTGCAGAGCAGAGAGGAGTGGTTTGCACATGGATGCAGACCCCAGACTATACAGGATCTTGCATCTTGTCCTTCCGTCCACCCTGTCTCATGCAGGGGATCCACACTGAGTCTATGTGCATGTAATCTTCCACTCTCTATGTCCCTCAATTACTCTTCTGGGCATACAATCCTAAAATACCCTCCAGCAACACCTACTCAGGAAAAATCCCATAGGATTCAGGATCCTTATTGTTTCACAGCAAGTAGACTGCAAAGAAAGCTCTCCAAATTGGCTGTTTCCTCTCTCTCAAACCTTCTCCTTCTGTCCATAGGGAGCTGAACAAAGACTAAGGAGCTCAATTGAGATGATGATGAAAAAGATCAAGAAGTGACTTGGCTTCAGTGTACTGAATAAATACCTTCAGGGGGAGAAGATATCGATTGCTAAAGGGTTCTTTGCTGTAGCCGAGAAAGGCAGAATAAGAACCAATGGCTGGCAGCTAAATCCAGACTAATTCAAATGAGAAAGAAAGGTACGTTTTGTTTTAACATTGATGATAATCACTGGAGAAAAAACTACCAACAGAAGTAGTGGTGGATTGTCCAGCTCTTGAAGTTTTTGAATCAAGACTGGATGCCTCTCTAATCAAACACAAGGGGTCAGTCGATGAAATTCTCTGGCCGGCATTACACAGGAGGTCAGAACAGATCATCACAGGGATTTCTTATGGCTTTAGAGTTGATGACCCTGTGATCTAAAAGGTATTTTCTGGACTTAAAAAAAAATCAAACCTACCAAGCCTTCCTCCGTTTATTCTGCTGTACATCCAGCCTTCCCCCAACCCTGGCCCGCACCAAAAAGGAAACGAAGGATCCACCCAGTTTTGTTTTGCAACAATTTATTAGCAATGTCCAGAGAAAATACAAAATTTTATTTACACCAGAAGGAATGGGGGGATGGAGGCGTGCGCTGGTCATGTGTGGAGCTGGGATGCTGAGGTTAGAGAACAAGTGCAGAACAAGAATATCCATATGGATGCGGACAAACAATCCTGCATCAGTCAATGGCACCTAGGGAAAACTCAGTCCCTGCCCTCTGATGTTTCTTCCTTAGGGTCCCTATCTTGCGTAACAGGAACAAACAGAGATGTCTGTCTCTCTGTCTGTGCTATGCGTTCCTCATCGGTGTTGTGCGTGAGTGCCTGGGACTTTTGCAGCTAGCTTCAATGGGGAGCACGGGTACTTTCTTGGACAGCTGGGTGAGCTGCAACTAACAGAGGCTAGATGGACAGTAGGAAAGGGACTATGCAGAGGGCAGCCCCTGCAATTCCACTAAGAAACACAAAGGGGCAGCAAGCTATTTTGTTTTAGCTGTTTTGTCCCAGGGAAAGAATAGCAGGTGCCATGCAGATGTTTTCCACTGGAAGCTGGGGGCAGTACCAGCAACTCAGTGAAAGTGCGTCACTCCATACTGATGATAAGAGAGGCCAAGTTGGAATCCGGCTGTGGACTTCTGCCAAAGGACACCTGGCATATGGAGCAGCCAATTGTGGAATGAGGAAGCAAAATTTGGACGTGGAAACAGATCCAAATTTCTCCCACGGTCCAGGAGGCATTTGGATTCAGAGTTCTGGTTCAACCCATTGCAGATATAGGAGGCAACTGCAAAGTTTATACTTGGATCTGGACTTTTCCCAAAAGTATAAAAATGTCCAGATCTGGGTTCTTTCCGGCTGGAAGACTGCAGCTCAGGGACTTGCTAACTCCTCGGAAATCAAACATGGCATCGGAGCAGAGGGAAGCAGTCGTGAAAAGTGCCCCAGGACTCCTTGTTCGTTTTGCTGAGCTAGAGTGACACGCTCCCCCTCTGGAAACTTCTATGCGGTAGTGGCTGGGGGTAAATAACGAGGGAGGGTGAGGGGGCTGCCCAGAAAACTTCTCCCCTGCAACCTGCCTCTCTCAAACCATCTGTGCCCTGTTTTCCAAGTGCTCAGTAATTTTTAGTCAGGGCACTTATTTCCCTCCCTATCCTCCTTTCTGTACTGTTCTAAGGTCTGCAGTATCATGTGCGCTGAGCCAGCTAATATGTTCATGCACCACTGCGCTCTACAAGATAGAAAAAGAATTGCGTGTCATAGACCTTCTATTGCCAGGAGCTAATGGAGATTCTCCTTTAGCTCAGTGGGGCTCTGCTTTTGGAATAGGAAGAACCATGTTCTGTGTGCAGCTGGGAAGAGCCTGCGTGGTCGTGGATTTGCTTCAATACAGGATGGCCTATTTACTTTGTCCTGCAGCTTTCCTTGCATACCTTCCCCTCTAGGTCACAGGAATTTCATAAATAAATTAATTTCTGGAATAGAGCTTATCTTTTGCAAGAACTAATTCTCAAGGAGGCAGGCAGGGGAAATATATTGGGAAGCAAATTGTGCTGGGACCTACACGAACCCAGCAATCTCCTTTCAGCTGGTAGCGTTCAGGCCTGCTTCTCTGCTAACCTAAATCATGTCATCATTTCTGTTGTGTGCTCCCTTTGCACCAGTGTCGGTGAAAACACGTGACGCAAGGCCCTGGTGAACTGGGGCCTAGCTTGGAAAGTTTCTGCAGCCGGCGCTTTAGCTCTTCTGTTATTTTGATCTGCCCGGAACACAAGGGAAATCAAAATCAAACTCTTAGCATCTTAACCTTCCACAAAAGCAATAGGGTCCCAATTTGTGATAAGGCGTCAGGGGCCACTGCAATACAAATAATAAAAAAAACTCATTAGCCAATGCTGGTGACTTTGGCCGTTACGTGTGTAAACAGCTTTGAAGACGTTAAGTGCCAATTATTGTGACCGAAAAGTGTGAGTGAACGGCTGCTACTTCCTCCCGGCAGATCTCTTGGGATCCTGACCTCACGTGAGTCTATAACGCAATCAGCTCAGCGAGGCACATCCCAAATGCTCTAGTATGGCTAAAACCAGTAGTAACGGCACAGATGCACGGGTTGGACGAGCCCCACTGGAACCCAGAATACATACTCAAACTGTGTGCACCTCCCTGGCTCCATGATGCCATGTCTTCATCGCTATGTTCCACCCTGCTAACTAGATTCAAATCAGCCAACCTGAGCCACAATCGGAACTCCCATTGGGGTGTTGACACAGAACCCAAACGGGCCAAATTCTGTTCTCTGTCACCACGGGTGTAAATCCAGAATAACGCTATCCCCTCTCCCCGTTGTTGCTGGGACAGTCTGCTGGGGTATCCTAAGATAGGGCCCTCTGCAGACAGACATCCACCCGCCTGCTGTCTGAGTGCCACTGGATCAGGCAATAAGGAGCCAGAAGGAAAAGGGGTGTGGAAAGAAGATTAAGATTAGAAGGAACCTCTGGAGGTCATCTAATGAGTCCAAGTCCCTACTCAAAGCAGGACCAACCCCAGCTAAACCACCCCAGTCAGGGCTTTGTGAAGCCAGACCGTAAAACCCTCTAAGGATGGAGATCGGACCTCCATTATTCTCCGCATTATTAGCAGGATTTCTCTCTGAACACAGGGGATCAGAAAAGGTGCAGTAAAGGAGCAGATGGGGCAGACCTGCTTCCTACAGCACTTTCACTCTGTGCACAGTAACTTTCCTCTCCTCTGCTCAGCGTGGGGCCGAGGCACGTGCGGAAGGCGTGTGCACACAGGTGAAGCAGGGCAGCTACAGCGAAGGAATGTACCGTATGGAGAATTTGGCACGGGTTCCCCCTCTAGCGGGTTGGAATTGCTAGAGGCAACCCGCTGACGCACCTACTCTGGCCTTCCCAGGGAGATTTCAGATAAAAGGCCCTATCAAGAAGAAGGATCGCCTTTTAAATAAGAGTTAAATGCCTCTTATCTTATCTCTCCCTGGGGCCTACAGCAAATTACCCAGCTGATTTCCAAACGGGGAAAATTAACAGGGTGAAGATGGAAAGATACTGGTGCACTCCCAACGGTGTTGCAGCTTGGAGGACAGGGGAGCTGAAAACGAGGGTGCAAATGGCAGAGGCCACTGCTGGAATAGTTGAACAAAGGGGCTGCTTTCACCAGCAGGCGATTCACAGCACCAGCTCGGGAGAGATCTGTGAGAGAGAGGGCCACCGGGGTGGTTCTTGGAGAGCCCTCAAAGAGTCGCCCAGACGGCAGAGTGAGTATTATTCAGTGTCAGTGATCCATCTGCCTCATCCTTTAGAAGTAAAGAGGGCATTTCTCAAGGTGCCATTTTGTGCCAGCAGTCTGTGGAGATCCTCCCTTTTCTCTTCACACACCCGGGGGGAGCCCCAGCTCACCCTTTTTCCTAAGGTCTCCTCTGCTGCTAAGTTCAATGACAAATAAACATCTCACCAGAGCCAGCTCCTGAATTTTGCTGCTTCTGCAGCCATGCCCTGAAGAGCCTCCTCTGTCTCTCACCCTATTGCCTTCTGCCACACGGACACACTCAAAAACCCTCTTTCTATCCTAGGCTGGACCTAATAGGATCAACTCGATCTGGCTGCCAGGATGAGTCAGCAGGACAGCTCTGCATCTTTTTTGCAGGGTCCTACAATCTGGCATGAGGGCACTAAGACCTGGGACTCTGTATTGAGTGGTCCTGCTGTGAGCCAGGGGCTAGACTAGATGACCTCCTGAAGTCCCTCCCAACCTTCATCTTTTATGATTCTATGATTCCTTGGGGTGGCATACAGTTCTCTTCTTCAAGACTTCACTGGTTTTCCAGTCCTCCTCCATCTGGTTCTGTCCATGCTGCTCTGATCAGAATCTGCTTCCCTGGCGACAAGCCACCTTCTGCAGGGGTTCCCCAGCAAGAAGCAAGGTGAAAAACACATGACTGTTCATGCCAGCTCACATATCGCAGGCCTGGCAACTGCATGGAAATTCAGGTTTATGGTGCCTGCAATGGGCACCCTATTCTTGAGTGATTCAGGATGTCACCATCTATGAGCTCCGTAGTTTCAGCATCTCCCCGGTGGCCTCAGAAGGAAGACGAGGGTTCTGGGAATCTTGTTCAATAGCATTAATACCACCAAATCCTGCTGGTGGGTGTGACACTCCCCGGTGGTTAGAATAAAGACACCTCTCTAGCACCCCCGTCCAACCTCCCGGCCGGGAAGCGTGCACAGGGGACATAGATGCCGTAGCTCTGGTGTATGGTGCAGGCACCTCTCTGCCCTTCCAAGACAGGGCCATTCACCGAGGAATACAACAGCACATGTGGTGGTGGTAACCACGGCTGTCCAGCGCTATGAAGCATCTGGAGTTCTAAGCCATTATAGTAAGACCTTCCAGTCATTATTTTAGTAAAGGCATCAGAGTCCATAGGGTCTTTGTCCAATCTTGCCATCTTCCCCACAGACACAAGGACCTTTGGGAGAGGCTCGTGCTTCTCAACCTTTTCCATCCTGGGACCCCAGGATCTGTCTCCCATCTAGCCAGGATCTAGCTGGGACCCCTACTCCCCATTTAGGACAGGGTGTTTTGCAGTCCCACCTAGGGCCCATACTTGAGACAGCTCCAATCGGCTCATTCCTGGGGCAGTTGGCTGGACAGGTGAGTCCGACATCAGTGATCGAACCAGCCTGGGAGACATTGCCGAGGGAAACTGTTCCCTCCGCTCTGTGGTCTGCTGTAAAGGAGACACAGAAGGCCTGGAATGGTTCTGGAGGGTGCCGGCAGTGGAGGGGGTATTAATGGGCTTCCCCTGATGGACAACAGCTCTTCTCACGCCAGGTAGATGACCAGGAGAGGAACTGCCAAGAGGTGCCATTCATTTCTGGATTGCGTCTCTGCTGGAATCCTGTGGCTCAGGTTGTGAATGGAGGCAGGACAAGGGCGAAGGTGGATACCTGTGCCATCTTGGGACCCACGCCTCCTCCTTTCTTTTCTTTTCTTCAGCTGCAGTCTCTCTGGCACTCCTGCCAGGACCCAGCAAGTCCCCAACTCCCTTATTTTCCCTCTCACCACTGGGCTTTACATCTCAAGCAGCATACACGGTAACGCACACACATGCAGCAACGTGCCAGATGGGGAACCCCAGCGATCTTTGCAAATGGAAGATCCCGGGACTGCTGCCCCGCTGGCGCCACCGGCCCTGCTCTGGTTTGATTTCCAGGGGTGGGGGGAAGCATAGCATTTCCACCCCGTTTGCTTTCTGGGTCACAAAGGGTTAACCACATATGTACAAGCTGCAGAAGGAATCCAGGGAGATTGCTCAGCTGATGGAATGGGGCTGGCAAAGGGGCCAAAAAGGTTGGCTATTGCCCCCCCCCTTTTTTTTTAAACATTTTTTTGTTTTGTCAGGTGAGGACGGAAGCTTTTTCACTGCACTCACTCCCGGCTGGAGCCAAAGAGCTGGAGGAAGAAGGAAAAGATGTAGACAATGTCCAGGTAAATATTGAGGGCTCCGAAGATGTATTCCTCCGGGCTCAGTGAATACCGGCGGTTCCCCATCAGCAACTGCGTGTCAAACGCCAGGAACTGGGGGGAGAGAGAAGAAAATGTGCAAAAAAGATCAGGCACTGACATCCCACGCTTGGCACAGGCCCCCTTCACCTCTCAAGGATCCCAATCGACAGTTACCTGAATTGTTTAATTATATCCACTATTAAAATGCAGCCGCTTCTTGGTAGTACTCAGCTGCTGTTTAACACCCCATGATAACACTGCAAAACTTTATTATGGTGAGGCAGCGTGGCCCAGTGGGCAAAGCAGTGGAAGACCAGGTGGATGACTATCTAGAGGGAATGTGGGGATAAACAGATGGATGTGTGGGGGATGGCTAGGTAATGCTCCATTCCAAAAAGAGATTTGGCCAGACTACCACCCCATTATCCCACAGTGCACTGGATTACTCCCGTGTGGAGATGCAGGAGGAACTATGTACTGTTTGTTAGTGATGCAGCTCCCCGTACAGCTCATGTAGGCAGCTCACTTGTCCATATTTGCATCCCTCCAGCCCTGCTGCTAGCGCTGGACAACTCAATTCCAGCCACGGAGAAGGAGGGAGCGTTCTCCCTGGGTGGGTGTTGCCAATCCAATCTTAATTTCCAGGCTAAGCTGGTACCAGTTCCTGCTCAGCAAAACCTCCTTGCCTGAGTGCCACCCAGATGCAAACCCACCTTACTAGAGTCTGGTACCAGCAACTGATGGGGCGACTGACCGAAAACAGCTGGATCACTGTGTTCCCTGATCGTTCCATGGGAAGCCCTTCCCTTGCCCCCGGATCCTGTCTGCCGCTCTTTACATTTCCTCCACTTGAGCAATACCTGTCTGGTAACGTGCTGTCCCGAACCCAGCGCAACATTCCTGGGGCAGTCACGCCAGAGCTATAAAGAATTCTACCTTTCCCCTCCCTGCACGGTGACTTTGCCAAACAGCACAGAGAGGGAGCCTGGTCTAGCAGACGGGGAATCAGGGGACCTGAATTGTATTACTGGCTCTTCTGCTGGCGTGTGTGAGCCCGGGTTGGCCTCTGTGCCTCCCACTGCCTCGCATCGGTCTTGTCTGTTAACTTTCTAAATGACCTTCGCCGAGTCCCTGTGCCTTCACTGGTTGGACCCTGCTCTGGGGGGCGTGTGGACTGCGTGATGCCCAGCATAATAAGGTCTGGGTCTCCTAAGTGCTCCCGTGACACAGACAATTAATAATTGACCATCCAGGCCAGCTCTGTTGGCATCCGCAGCTGAGGATCGGATTGCTGACCAGTGGTTCTCAACTGGCCACTCGCTTGCAGCCCACTCAGCACCCAGCTGTGGCCCATCTGAGGTCCTCAGGGCCATTCAGGTAGTGTGGATGCGGCCCACATAACACAGAGAGCTGTTTATGCCGCCCACAATGGCAAATGGGCTGAGAACCCCTGCTAGATCCATTTACGAGCCCGTGCTATGCCCTTTAATTCTACGCCCATTTTACAGGCCGATCGTAAAACCGGGGTGAAACATCTGAGCTCTCCAGCCCTGGCTTTATTAGCTATTAAACAAATTGCTCAACTGCTGTTTTTGTTCACATCACATCGTGTTCCAAGGCGGCTGTCCTCCTCACCCCCCATCTGAGGGGGGCCCTGCACGTTCCTTCGGCGGCCGCTTCCTGGTTTCTGAACAGCAAACGTGACTCTGCCACGTTTCGGGAGAAACACATGCCTGGAAACGCATACATGGGGCTGCCCTTTGCTCTGCACTAGGGGTAATAAAGGGGAGTGTTTTTGACCCCCAAAGCGTTGGGGCCTCGAGAGTGGGGGATGGAGCATGGTGGGCAGCGTCCCCCTTGGCTGATACCTAAATTCTACACAGGGCTCCCCACGTCACGCCCTGGCGCACCACTCTCTGGAGCAGCGCCCCCTCCGCGGGGCAGCAGGCAGGATTGCAGGGGCTAGGGGTGAGCAACACTGTATTTGACTTGAACCTCTGGGGGAAAATCCCTCCCCCTGCCATGCTCCTGCCTCCCCCTCCAGCCCTGGGTGCAGCAGAGAGCCCAGGCCCTCACTGCTGGAGGTTACGGTCGCTGGTGTTTTTCCTGCTGCAGCTTTGCGCACCGTACCGGGGACGTTGGCAGACACACTGGGGGTGGGGAGTACTGACCCACAGAGCCCCTTCCTGACCCCAGCTCTCCAGCTGTTCCAGGGCACAGCCCGTCCGCTGCCAGAGCCTGCGCAGGGAAAGCAGGGATGCGTCTTTCCCCTCCCGCCCCCAACCCCAGCCCTCGAGCACAGCCCTGTCTGCTTTCCCCACACGGTGGCTCCTTCCCAGGAGGTTTCTCCCCACAGGATGATCCCTTGAATAAATTGCTATTGGTCATTGGGAGGTGAAGCTCTCCTGAAGGCTGAGAAAGTCCAAACCAGGACATTGCCACAATGCAATACAACTCCCCCGCATCCCCTCCCCACCCCATACTTCCCCATGCTTGTCTTGACTTTCAAGGGACAGGGGATCTGCTACCTTATTTATCTGGCTGATCCCCACTCTCGGGATCTGGCGCCTCTTACCATAGTAAAGACAATCGCACCCAGCACGGCGTATACAGCGTGGAGCCATGGCACCTAAAGGAAAGAGACGTGCACTGGTCGGCAGAAATGCAATCAGCGAAAACAGAGGGCTCAGCTCCCAACGGGGAGGACACAGTTTAGAGGAGGCGTTATGGTCTAGTGGGTGGGACACAGAGAGGCAAAGTGATTTTCCCAGAGCATCCCAGTAGGGCAGCGGCAGATTTGGGAATAGGATCCGGATCTTTTGTATCCTAAGCCAGTGTACTAGCCACTAACCCACACTGCCTCCCTGAGCACGTGACCCAGATCACATCGACCCTTTCGGAGTGGCGTGCTCACACACATCTATGCCTTCCAGTTAAGAAAAGGACCACGTGGAACATGGCTTCAGGTGCCCATCCTGAGTCACCCAGGGCTTGCTTCCTGAGGGCGCAGCTGCCATTGACACCCGCTGGTACCGCAAATGCTCAGCAGTCCTGAATGTCAGACACGTAGCATCTCCCACTGAGACACCCTGCATCAGACACCTCTTGGGAAAACAGTGGCCTTAATATCTAGATGTCCTCAGTCATGTCCCACGGACTGTCTTCCACCCACCTTGGCCTTCAAGAAAGAACAGGTTCCCTTCAGAGGCCGGGCGAGACATGTATTGTTGCTGACAGTTGCCTAAAGCCGCTGCGATCAAAAATGAATGTGGCTGTCCTCATCCTAGAGGAATATGCCCAACTGCTTGGGAAGCCTTTGGGACAGAAACCAGGACCCAGCCTGACCCACTGCGGACCCAAGGTGATTAATGGAGGCTGCAAGACTGTGGGGAACACCGCTTTTTGTCAAAATTTTCCAACGTCCGTCGAGCTCTCAAAGATAATTGCAAAATAAAAGCTCCTTGATGGAGAACAAGACTCCAAAGGCTGGGATTCAATCGCCCCCTTTCCTCCGCCCCACCCGCCACCGTTGCAATCAATCCTTGTCGTAAACCAGCCATAGCTGGATGTCAGCCGGGAACAGCAAACACCAATGCTTCACGGGAACAGTGCTGAGCACCAAAAGCTTAAGCCCGAGCTGAAAGAGACAAAGCGTGGCAAAGGGAACAAAGGTAATGGAAGGTGACAAAGCAGGGAGAGGTGGGTGAGGATGAAAATAATCCACAGAGAGCTGGCCGTGCGCATGTAGTCCCCGGATATTGCTGGTTTCATTCAAACCCATTGATAAGTAACCCGTACTTTAGTGGCTAGAATAGGGGCCTCAGCAGAAGGTTTCCCAAGTTTTAGTCCTTGATTTGGGAAAGGAATGCGGTGCAAAAGTTAGAGCCCTTGACCGGACAACAGGATTCCCAGGTTCTGTTCCTGGTTTTAGGAGGAGGCTGCCAAATACTAGTTCTTGCTGCTGACTATGAGCCAGGGTCCTGGGTTCACTTCCCAGCTCTGGGCGGAGAATGCGGCGCATCATTCGAATGGGAAAATGGGAGTTGGGACACCCCGGTCCCTTTTGCTTCTCTGTTCCTATGTGACACCAGCACAAAGATCATCATTTTCAGTCAACTCCATCTCCCAGGAAAGAATGAATCCTTTAATTCAATCAATCGATCTAGCAGATTGGACCAGATCTCGCTATCGGTGACTCCCCGGTCAATTTAGGCTCAGTGGGATTCCCAAGGAAAGCACAAAGGGCAAATGTTTAGGCTGAATGAAGGGGGTTGTCTGGCATGATCCAGAATAGATGCCGAGCGCGTGAGCTGGGATTGTCAAAGATGTCTTGGGAGAGGTCAGAGGAGTGACTGCCACATAGGCAGACAGACCCAAACCAGCTTGAATTTAGCTAGCTTGGGTACCAGTGAAGCTGGATGGTGAAGCATGTGGTTCAGTGCAGTTGGTACAATCCTGCCCGGGACTGTGCGTATTTCCTCGATTAACCCACTCTGAAGTCCAGGAGGCCACAGCTTCACACCTACGGGTTCTCGCACTCACTAGATTGCAGATAGCTCACCCAGTCACCCCTGCAATTGCAGAGTATGCATGCCCCGAGGGAGTTAGGCACCTAAATCCCATTGATATTCAAGGGATTTGGGCCCCCAACTCTTGCAGGCTACTTTGCAAATGCCCTTCAATGGGGTCATTTCAACTTCATCCATTAAATGGGCAGAATAGTTCCTCTTTGACATCCAGGGAACAGAGCTTTATTCAGGTCAGAGGGCTGGGGAGCATAGGGGGAGACCTGAACCTCCAGGTATTCAAAAAGCCATGCCCAAAAATCCCTAGGACATCATCTGGTTCAGTGCAAAGAAAGGAAAATTAGCTAGATAGATGCGTACGGAAATAGCTTAGAAAACTAAATGTATAGTAATAAATTAATTCTACACCAGCTTTCTCCTTTGGAGATCTCAAAGCTCTTTACAAAGGAAAGCAAGAACTTTAAGCCCATTTTACAGATGAGGAAACTGAAGCTCACAGCAGGGAAGCAACTTGCCTGAGGCCACCCAACAGCAGGCACAGAACCCGGGTCTCAAAACCTGGTTTACGGCTCTCTTTACTACGTTGCCCTGCTGCCTCCTGAATGGCGATCGATGCTGTGAATCACATTTTCCCAAGAGCACCTGGCTTGCCTACCAGTTCCTTCAGTGCCAGCGGTGTACACATCAGCCAGGAAATCCCCGCTGAGGACAAGGAGATTGTATTTAACAAACGACTGGCAATTTCCTGGGCTTATCTCTGCAAGCACTTTAACCTTTCTGAAAACAATTGCTAAGCTCTTAGGCAGCTCCTGGATTTAAAAGGCCTGGCTGTTTATTCAACTTTGCGGCAGCAAGGCAGGGGTGGCACTCTCTCCTCCCCCCCTAAGCAGATCGAGTTGTCGGGACAAAATCCCGCTGCTCAATGACACCAGTGTAAATTCAGAGTCACTCCAGTTCGGGGGATGTTACTGAGATCCTGTGGGGAGGAGAAGCAGGTGCTGCAGAGCTGGGAGGCACTAATCAATATCATTATCATTGCATGCATTTCGGCAGTTCCTAGGAGCCCCACTCGTGGCCCAGAATACCACGACGCTAGGCGCTGTACAAACACAGAACTATGAGATCGGCCCTGCTCTGACTTACACCTAAGCGGTTTGAACCAACCAGCCACACCAACGGCCACATGGCTCTGAGCAAATTCTTTCTCCAGTCCTTTTCAGAGTGGGGAAGCCAGAATTTTTCACCAGCCCGTGCTGCTCCCCAGTCTTCCTTTCCTTTGCCTTCGCCACGCTGGGCTGCAGTTTCTGACACATGGGAGGCTGGTGGCTCAGCTGTTCGGGCTTCCTGGCTGTTGGATAATTAGCGTGATTGATTGTGATAGCTCATCTAGTCCCCAAGCTTTGTGTTTGCTTCTGCCCAGCCCCTCCCCACGGGGGCTCTCGTTCGGTAATTTGTTCTCTGGAAAATGCTGACAAAGGCACCCGTTGCTGTGGGTTCTGGCTCACCAAGACCCTCCATTTCTCACCACGGGCTGTCGCTTTGTTGGTCTGGCCTCCCTGGGTCCAGATGCCCCACGCTTCTCACCTACTTACGGGCACCTAAGGGGACGTACCCACTTGTGGTACCTAGGCAGAAATACCCACTTATGGGCCGCTCTAGGGAAGTATTGGCTCGTTCCACAGGCGCGGCAGCTCAGATCACACACAGACCCCCGGAATAGCCCTGACCATGGTTATGTTCGTTGGCCAGTGGGTTGACACACCTGTAAATGAGATCCGAACCCGCCCTCTTGACTCCCCTGGGAGTTATCTCCAAATCACCCCAGGGACGAGTGGAGCCCAGTGTTCGGAGGGGCAAGGAAGTGGCGAAAGAAAGGTGTCCAAATAGGAGAGGTTGCCCCCAACTAGGAATCAAGCTGCGTTGCTATTGGCATCACCGGAACAGCAAGAGCATCCTCACTGGTTTCCCTCTCTGGGGCTGCCGAATTCCCACGGGGCCACTTACATACTGGAAGGGGAGGAGGACGGCCAGGAGGATCCCGCTGAAGAGAAGCACCATGAGCATGACGAAGAGGACGCCCTGGCAGGAGGTGAAGTCAAACTACGGACGTAAAGGGGCCCGTCAGTGTGAACGGTGCGGCGTGCTGGCTGGATGCAAAGTTCTGGCTGGGCAGGAGTCGGTGATGGGGTGCCTATATCCCCAGCCAGAACCCCGCACACCCCCCCTCCCCCCCCCCAGCACCCAGCATCCCCCACCTGTCCCCCCAGCCAGCACCTTCCCTGCCCCCTGCCCAGCAGGCTGGATTCATCTCACCTTAGTCTGGAAGCTGAAGGCGGAGACGGAGAGACACACCAAGGCTGTGATCCCCAGGCACAAGAGAACTGACTTCGTGTTGTAATAGCTGCAAAAGTCACATTTCTAATTAGATCTGGTGAATGGATGGAGGGAGAGAGAGACTTATGGGCGCCAAGGGTTCGGCGGAGAAATACAGATCAAGCCTGGGTGCTAGGGTCAGGCCAACAGGCATCAGGGGTTGAGATTACCCTGCACTTCCCATCTGGCTAGATAATGGAGACTGCTGGCTAGATAGGTATGGAAATGCCTGGCGTGGATCCTCCTTCTGCTACAGATGGAAGGAGGATGCTGGGGTGACTGCGGTTTGCTTCCTTCTATCCCTCTTTGGCCAGCAGAAGTCTGGGTGTGTTAACCTTCCCAGCACGAGACCTGCCAGACTGGATCCAACTCAGGGTCCATATAACCCAATACTCCGTCTCCGATCCTTCAGAGGAAGGCACAAGAACCCCATATCCTGCAGCTGTGAGATGATCTGCCCCACCCGGAAGGTCTCCTGATCCTAAATAGAGACTGGGCCAAGGTGGGGGGTTCAGGCTGCAGTGGAGGCTGAGAGGTCATGACAAATGTCGCTGCGGTGTGCAAATATATGTGACAGCGCTGCAGCCTCTGTTCTGTATTCAGGCAGGATGTAGAAGACATTGAAAGAAAGAAAGAAAGAAAGAAAGAAAGAAAGAAAGAAAGAAAGAAAGAATTTGGATGGGCAGACATCCCAGTTTATGGGCCCAGGGCTCCCACATGGGGGGAAGGGTACACTTTACCAGGGTCCGGAGGCTACAATCCCCATTACCACATGTCTGGTGGGGGTGGGGGGTGGGCCATGCGACAAGTTTGTACCCGGCCCAAAAAATTATGCTTGGGCCCTGTATGGGGCTATCTCCATTGACTTCCGCAGGGCCACATCAACACAGGTTTGGTCCCTATGCGTATTAGTGTTTCACTGTCTTTCCTGGTCCCCCAGGTTCTATGGGAAAGTGAAATCATTCACATTATCCCTCTGCTACTGAGGACGCTACATTCTTTGTATCTGGCACCCGAGCGCTGACACCCATTAGCTCACTTTTCTGACCACTGCAGACCCACGGGAATTAGGGATGAACCTGTGAGTCTGCTGTCAGTATTGAAACAAATGCAAGTTTTGTGATCTCCTCCCTAGAAGAGCCGCATCGAGCCGCGATTCTCAGCCAGCATCCCTGCACCATTCTTTACAGCATCCCCTACTGGCAGAGATAGGGCCACACTAGCTGGGAGCTCCCACCACAGCCTTCGCGCTGGCCCTATTCCTTTATCGCTTCGCTCTGGGAGAGATGGGACAGCCTCCACATCTGCTGGGAGAGGATGGGCATGGCAAAGCTCCACCCAGCATGCCTGCCCTGCTCTCTAGAGTGCCTCCTCCTTGGAGTCGTCTCAACAGGAGTGGCAGTGAGCGCCCCAAAATCCAATGCTCCTGCAGCAAAGCTGGCTGGTGGGCGGGAGATGATTTGAGCGTTATCACAACCAGCCGGTGTAAAAGGAAGAGTCTGGTTTTGACTGGCTATTTTAAGAGCTCAGCGAGGAGCAAAGGACCTGTGTCGCTCCAATCGTTTTAACGTGGGAAGCCAAGAAAGGAAGCTGCAAGGACGGACTGGGATGTGAAACGGAATTAAGAAAAAGAGATCTGATGCCCATGGACCTACCTGGAGAGCATTCCAGTGAGATAGGACATGGAGAGAGTCTGGGGAGTTGGGGGAGAAAGAGCAGCCATTAGTACTGGGCTATGCGCTTAGTGATTCCCCAGATAATTACTCAAAGATGCCCCATAATTGTCCTTTCATGGACAGGGGGGTGGGAGCAGAATAGTCATGGTGCAGGTGGCTTTCCAGTCCCCTAGGCCACTAAGGAGGTGGGTGTCATCCTGGACTATGCCATTGGTGGGACCAGAGGAACCACTTATGGGTCACAGAGGGGCAGCAGAAGCTACTCTGACCCACAGACGGATGCTAGCGGCTGCAGGGAGGTCGTGCTGCAACCCCACAGGCTGGGAACCAAGACGAAACTGGTGATCCTGAATGCAGCCCTCATTTGCTCCACAGCCGCCCCCCCAGTTACTGCAATGATACAAGCTCCACCCACTCGCTCAGCTCACCCAGAGACAGGCACCCTTTTAATTTAGACTTCGTTCAGTTACTCCAGTTGTGAGTTCAATTATGCCATGCGGCTTAACCAAGAAGGCAGCAAAACCTATTTAACAGGTGCCCCAAAGACGACTGAACGTTAGCATCGGCCCTCCAGAGAGAGATGGTAAAGCCCACAAGAGGGGTTTAATAGAAGGGCACATCCCAACACCTAGGGGAATAGCCAGGCATGGTTTTCTGGCCAGGCCCCTGAGTCTGTAGGGTGGGCCTGGCCACAGGATGCTGCAGTTGCTAAATAGTAAGTGGAGCTGTCATGAGGAGGAGGGATGGGAAGAGATAACAAGATCCGCCTGCCCACTCCAGTGCCTGGCAGTCGCACGAACTTCTCTGCCACAGCTGCAGAGCCCGGCCAGCAGTCGCAAGCAGAGGAGAGCCCTGCAGCCCCAGCGGAGAAGTTCACACCACTTCTGGGCACTGCGGTGGGCAGGCCTGATCTTCAAGTGGGTGGGCCTCAGCCCATCCAAGCCCACCCATGGCTATGCCCGTGCTGCACAGAACCAGGATACGCCTCTGCCCCTAAGCCACTCAATCTGCCTCCTTCAGAATGTTTTCCTCATCTCCACCTTATCTAGCTCTAGTTGAACCAGCAGGTGTTGGGCTTCATGTAGCCATTACTGAACAAAACTCAACAATCTGTGTTGAGTAGATGATCATAATGGTTGCTTTGGCCTTAAAATCTATGAAATATACGAGTCAGGTAAGTTACTTACAAAGATACTCAAGAGGATCAGATTCCATGGAAAGTATCTCCTGCAAGTGAAGTGAAAGGGGTCAGTCGGCAATATTCTCCAAGAGTCGTTAAAAGGCATTGCGTAATGCGTTGCAGAAGGTGAATTACATAATTAATTATCTGTGCCGCATAGGACGGTGAAGCAATGCTATGTTAATTCTGCTGGGTAACTCTCATGCAATGCCCACAGGATTTCTACGGTGCAACACAAACGTATTTGCTACGGTACAGCAAAGCAACCAGAGATCTGGGGCTCTGGAACAAGACTGCAACATCTTCAGCATATAATAAGAAGGTGCACCTGCAGCACTGAGCTACAAGAGAGCCACCACTGCCGTTACAGTAACGACACAATTGAGGCTTTTCCTACCAAGTTACTCTCCACTGCTCCATGCATCAGCCCATGACTACTCCATGCACCAATATGCACCTCCAGCAAATGTGGTGCCTAGGGCCCCCTGCCCCCTAAATCTCCAGCGAGGAGACATAGCCGCATTACTTCTGCTACATACAATGCATCTGCTCAGAGACACAGCTTCAGTATTTCTTTGCTCTGCTTCCACCCACGAGTCAGGAAATATGGGATTTGAGATGTGATAGGGAAGCATTGATATGTCAGTTCATTGGGCTGTTTAAAGTAGAAGGAAGCATTTTACCTGGGTCCAGAGCAGCAGGCCAGGATCAAGTATGTCACAAAGAACACAACACTGGGAGAAAGGAGAGAGAGGCAAAGGATGGAGTTATGGAGGAAGAACCCGGCGCTGAATGAAATGTTAACATGAGAGGCGAGCATTCTCTGGCTTCAGATTGTTCCTGCTGTGTTTTGCTCCTTACACACCTGGGGGACGTACAGCAGAACTCTCTTACACCGCCTTAGGAGTTGGACGTATCGTCCAGATCCAGATTAGAAACAGGAAGGGGCTTAAGAGGGATTCTTAGGGTGTGTCTACACTGCAGAAAGAGACCCACAGCAATGTGCAGGGAGGACATTCCTGCTTGGCCTGGAGCCCAGGCTTTGAACTCCAGGAAGAGGGAAGGGACTCGGAGCTTTGTCTACACGGCTATTTTAGCCCCAGTCTGGGAGCGCTGTGCACCCAGGTCAGTTGAGCTGGGTTCTGAGACTTGGCACTGCCGAGTTCTTTTGCAGGGTAGATGTGCCCTAAGGTTCCTGCGTGGCACCCCATTGCCACCGTGCCCAAGTGCAACACCCTGGTGAGGCGGGGCTGAGCTACAGCCCCCATTTTATGGAAGGGCAGTTGGGACTCAGAGAGAGAGTAAGGCCCAGAACCTCAAAAATATTTAGGCACTTAGAGTGAGCCACCTATGTGACATACTCCAGGCCACACGGGAAGTGTGCAGCAGGAAAAGAGGTTAACCACAGGTCGCCTGGGTCCCAGATTAATGCCCCAACCACCAGACCGCCCTTCCTTTACCATAATAATCACGATACCTATGAATTTCGACGAGAACACAACACACAGGCTAAAACCCATTCAACCGGTCCACAAACCAAGCAAACATTTCTGGAGAGCTGACCCTATCTGGAGAGCTGACCCTCTCTGGGGAGTTGACCATCTCTTCTCAGCGAAGGGATCCTCCATCCCTCCCCAGAGCATTGTACAGCCCTGTGTTTTTCCACAGGTCCCACAGTTATCCTGTAATGATAAACTAATAACCTCTAGTGCCCGAGGCAGTCAGGGAGTAGGTGAGAAGGCAGGCTTCAAGACAACTGACGGTAATCTGGTAACTGGCTGCTCATGCATCGAATGAATAAGGAACTGTTCTGAATTCTAAGAAATAAAGCAGCATTATGTTGCAATGTTCCAACAAATATATTTGTGTTTTTTTAATCTCATTTCACTGTGTGTATGCTGTGAACATAACACTGTTGGAAACTGAGCTAGCTATATAAAAGCTAGTTGTGGGTCTGTCTACATGAGCGGTAAATCACACAACTGGGCTGCAGTGTAGACATACCCTTAGCGGTCCAGGTTGGGCGTCAGCTTCCATTCTAATCCTCATTAACATTGCTCGTACTTTGTCAAACTAATTCCCCTTGGGCTGATTTTTCTCCGTGCCTGGATTCAGCTCAAAGGTGAATTTTCTTTTATATGGTCTGAATCACATCAGTTCAGCTGCTTGTGAGTGAATACAAATAATGCAAACATTCTAAGTGGCAATTTTTCAGAGCAGTATCACGATACTGGATAAAAGGTGATATGTCAAACTTGGCTTGTTTTGTAGATCTAAGCAAGCTGGCCAAGTTTGAAGAGAATTTGACAACAGAAAGGCAGCTGGATTGCTAAGACCTCTGTTCAGCATGTTGACCTATATTGTTTCCTATTGCTCCCTTGTCTGTCTGTAATCACCTGTTATTTCTTATCTTATAATTTGATTGTAAATTTTTGGGGCAGAGTTCATCTTTTTGTTCTGCATCTGTACAGTGCCTGGAGCAATGGGGTCCTAGTCCATGAATGGGGCTCCTAGGGGCTAAAATAATAACAACAACATTATATATAAATATATTTCCTTATGTATTATTTAATATATAAAATGTATAATAATTTATTATCATTTTATCCTGAATAAAATCATCATCAGGAAAACCGGTACAGTAATTTTTAAGGCATGAGCGTTTAAGCTGGAAAGTGTTCACAAATTCATAGGCTATGTCTACACTTGCAAGTTAGGTCGACTTAAGGAGGCTTAAGTCAACCTAACTTAGTCCCCGTCCACACCAGGCTTTCATTAAGTCAATTTAAGAAATTCCTTAAGTCGATTTAATGAAAGCTTAGGTCGACTTAATAAGAACCACCGGTTAGGTCGACCTAACCCTTAAGTTGACTACTTAGCTTGACCTAAGCACAGTGCGGACGCTTAAGTCCACTTTATTAGGTCGACCTAAGGGCAGTTAGGTTGACTTACTAAATCCCCATTCAGGGGAAGCACTTTGTTAAATTGACCTAATACAGTCAACAGGGGAAGTACTTTGTTAAGTTGACCTAATACACTAACTTTTTGTAGTGTAGACATAGCCATAGAGTCTAAGGCCAGAAGGGTATGCTGTGATCATCAGTTCCATTCTGCTCTCCTGTTTGTGCAGACACAATAGAATTTTGCCATCTGCTCTTTCTCGTTGATCTACAAGTGAAATATTTTATGAGAAAGCATTTCTATAATGTCTAAGTGATTTAAGAATTTAAGTCAATGAGAGAGAGACTTGTAAGTCAGTGAACATTTCACCCTGTATGATTGATAGCTTAGAAAATCTTTTCAACTCTGACTTTTATTGAATTCACCGACATAGGTGATATTTCAAAACTGTCTGCCTGGAGGAACCTTAACAACTCTTTGTTTAAAGAGCAGGGCAGTAGGTTTGATAGCGTTAAGTGTTTTGATTGCATTTATCTCAGAACAGTAGCAAACACTCTAGCTAAGGTTACTTTGAGGTTTCCGTTGTACACCTCTTGTTTTTTCCCAGGCTCCTGGCTTTCCAAAGACTCCTCTCTTACTATGGGAAATTGTCCAAGCTTGTTCTCATCTCAAGGCAAATTTCCTCACCGACGGGTGGGGCAGGGATTCAGATGCAGGTGTGTTATGGGTGCTATAAAAGTGCCTCCAAATAAAGTCAGTCATACACAGTCTACTCAGCCATTGTTTAATGGAAAAAGGTATTAGATACTTACTAGGAAGCCCAGTACCAAGCGGGGTTTGACTGGATGTAACCTTTGACTGGCTCGCTGCAGGAGAGGAAAGAAAAGGGAAGAGGAGGATAATTCAGACGACAGCCATCATTTCACAGACTGTTGCCTAAATATAACCTGAGGACGTGTGTAGCGGCTACAGAGCCGCATAGCAGTGATGGCCATCTTCTTGGCTAACACTCCAGAGAGTCAAAACAAACCTGAGCTCTCGTGCTATCATGCGATAAATAAATGCGTTAGTCTTGAAAAGCGCCCCAGGACTCCTTGTTTGTTTTGCTGAACTAGACTAACACGGCCGCCCCTCTGGAATTTGTCCACATACCAGAGAGTGAACCTGAAACTCCAGAGCTAAAATCTTGAGCTGTTTCCACCAGGCATCTCTAGTTCAGATCCTCTGTGGATCAGCACAGAGGGGGATCTGACCCACACCCTCACCAGCAAGTCACACCCGCAGAACCAGTATCGATACGAACAGTTTGGAAGCATCTATGCTGCAGATGGTGTCCGTATTTACCCCATGATAACTAAGAACTGTTCTGGGGAATCTTGCCTTGGAATCTATCATTTCCATAGTGTTTCAATGGGTGATTTTATCCTGGCAGGACTCATCCGTTTTCTGGGACCCGCATTTTGCAGATGGGAAACTGAGGCACTCAAAAGGCTAAGTGACTTGCCCAAGCCCACACAGGAAGTCCGTAGCAGAGGCAGGCAATGAACCTGGGTCTCTGACATCAGTTTTCTAACCACCAGGCCATCCTTCTTCCCCTGCAGACCTTTAACTGACTGGAAATAAACAGAAAGGCCGATAGAAAGGCCAGTCTTGTGGAGGAGGGCCTAGTATAGGATGAATAAGGAACAGGCTCAGTGCCCACCTCCCCTGTCACTTTTCTGGGTGGCCTTGTGTGTCACAATCTCACCATTCCGCACCCATGCACAGGATCTAATCCTGTCTGGGTGCACTCTCCATTTAGATTGTCGGATTTTGGAGCAGGCACTGTCTTTCGCTGTGTGTGTGTTGTGCAGTGCCTGGCTCAATGGAGCTCTGACTTTAGTGGGCACCACATTAATATTAATAATAATAACCTGTCAACAAAGCACTTCCCTGTACCAATTAGTTACAGAAGCCTCACAAACACCCGTGGGAGGTAGGCCAGTATCTTGATCCCCCGTTTTTTAAGTAGGGAAACTGAGGCATAAAGAGGGGAGAAGATTTACCCAAGAACCCACACTCAGTGGCAAAATCAGAGATGCTGATTCCCAGGCTGACACCCCACTCCCTTCTGAAGTCATGAGTAAAACCCAGGAGATCTGACTCGGTTTCCCTGCTCTAAACATTAGTCCCCCCCAGTATGCATATTAAGATGAAAAAAAGTTTTTCCAAAATAAGCCAGCGACAGACACCCCAGTGTTAGCAATTTTGCAGTCAAGCTTGCTCGAGGGAAATGGCTGTCAGCTTCTTAGACACGTAGCTGAGCTCTGTCAAAGGGTGGTGATCTATTATTAATCTTCCATGCAATGTGATCTATATGCATTCAAAACATTAAGTTATCTGAGATACGTGGAGCCTGAAACCCCCGGCTTGAGTGTAGATAAGTTACTCTCCAAGGGAAAGGCACCCAAATATCTGGGGGTGATTCGATAATGCCCAAGGGAAAGATATCCAGGTATCAGAGTGATGGATAATGCTCAGCAGCCAGCTATCAACACCAGGTAATACCTAAAGAAAAGATTTTTAGGTACCTACATGATAGATAACATCCAAGGGAAAGATACCCAGTAACTAAGGCACCTAGATAGCAGAGTGACAGTTGGCACGCAAGGGAATATTATCGACGTCCCCCAGGAATTGCTAGTGGCCAAGTGAAAGATCGTTCGGTCCTGCAGAGATACACATGTGCAAAAGTCAGACCTCAGAATTGAAGACTGTTGCTAACCCCGAAACCTACCAGAAGGTGAAGAGAGCCACGATGCTGAGTGTGACAGACAGCTGGAGCATAAGAATGGCATATACCTGAAATGAGAAACCGGAACATCTTGTCAACACGGGGCACGCGGCTCAAGGCTGGCTATGGGCAAACTCTGCCCCCATGCTCCCCTATGGAACGAGGAGGAGTCATCAGTGACGGAAATCCCTGGCTGGATTCTGTGATGTGAACAGCCCCACTGACTTCAGCAGAACTGTGTTATTTACACCAATTGGAGAGCTGGCCCCACTGACTTCAGTGGAGCTATCTGATTTACCCCAGGGTTCTAGGCTGCTTTACACCACCTGGGGACCAGGCCCTACTCCTCCTTACGAAGGTGTGTTCCACATGCAGGATGGAGACAGACCAGGGTCTCACCAGGATCCAATACGGCAGCATTAATAAACTTTTCCTCCATCGTCCAGGGGTCACCCGCTATGGTGGGCAGAGGTGGGCTTGAGCCAGGCAGCTCAGATGCAGATCTGACCATGCCCTGGTTTACAGTCACATTAAGGCATGGCTCCCAACTTGGGTTCACCAGCCTGAGCCATCAAGAACTGCCTGGTACCAGTAGTTTATCTTGGAGCTGTGTCTCACTTCATTCTCCCCCATCCCCTCCTCTTGGGGCCCATTAGCTTGGCGCATCTCTTCGTGAGTTTGGGATGCTGTCCTCCGGGTTACCTTTCTGACGAACACTCTGCGCACGTTTTTGTCATCCCAGCTGAAGGTCGTGAGTAGCTCCGTGTCCCCTGGGTAGCCCCCACTGCCATAGTTTGGGCTGGTACCTGGAGGGAGAAAGACATTGGATGCCACCACCCTGCTCAAACGATCAACCAGCTGTGTCCTGCCGCTTCCCCAGGGTGCACTGGGGTGTGTCTGAAACCAAGGGTGGATTAAACTGTATAGGAGGTTTACCCTAATTATCGAGATCTCCCTTGAGTCTCCTCGATCACCCCCAAACTTCAAGCTCTCCCACACACACCACAGGGAAATCCTTCCACTAGGCAAGACTCCAATCTTTCTGAGCCTTTGATCTTCCAACCCGGCCAACCACATCAGGAACTTCTTCCCATGTCTTTGACTCTGAATTATCTGCTGCACCCTGATCCTGCCTCTGTCCATCCCTGGCCTGAGACACAATTCAAGGCCTAAGGAAAGCTCAAGAGAAGAAAAGACCCTACTCCAAGAGTTGCCAGCTGGGAAGCACAAGTGCTTTGCTGTCTGCATTCCGACTGCGGTAAGTGCCTCTTGACAGAGGATGAGAACGAAAGGCACAGATCTCCTAGGAGCTGCAGGCGCAAGCCCTGCCCTGGCAGGGAAGGATCGGAGAATAATAACATTCCCCCTGCCCTACCTGCAAGAACAGTATACGTTAGCACGCCGGGGTGTACGACTTAATGCAGAGCCATGCGTTGCCTTCCAGAGCTGGATTTTCCTCTGCCGTCTAACCGACCGGGATGCAGAGAAATCACACGCCAATATGCTGGCACTCGGAGCTGTAGGAAAATGACTGGCCTGCCTAGCGCCTTTCGTTCAGCGGGGGGAGAGAACTGTTTCAACAGTGCAGGGGACAAACGGGCGCCTGTGAGGCCCTTCACTGGGATGCATCACCTATCGCGTGTCCCTCTTAGAGCAGCGATGGGGAACTCAAGGCTAAGCTAGTCAACTTCTCACGGTCCCCAGAGATGAGTCCCGGGAACAGCGATGGTCACCTTCTTGTGTTCCACATTTAGTGTGAGGGGGCCCAGAGGAGAAACGGGCCCACACACCCTTGTGCTTACATCATACAGTGACCCACTCTGGGAGCCGTGAGGACACTGTTTGCATGATTATCTGGGGCAGGGCAAAAGGGCGCAGGGCCGCCATTGGAATCTGGGGCTGGGCCAGGTCCTGCCCAGCATCACGATAAATTAGAGTGGCCTTTGGACTATCCTAACTTCTCATGGCTCCTTATGGGCTCTGAAAAAGAGAAGTGTTGTATCCCAGTGCCCTCTGGCCAGGCCCCCTACCCACTCCCTAAGCTGGGGAAGCCCCCCACCAAAGTGGATTCTCATGTGGGAAGGTTTAAACCCTCTGTGAGTCCACTTTACGCGGCTAGAGAGGCATAAAATGGTCTTTACATAACTCAGAACCGGACTCTGTGATCTGAGAGGTCTGTAACTGTTATAAAGGGCATACATCTCCATTGAAACCATCCTCTCCTCCCCCTTTGAGCACAGAGTGCACGGAAAGTTTTAAGTCTGTTAAGTGACCGTTTGGAAGTTGACATATTTGACAACATAAAGGTCAGAACCTACTGTAAAAAACAAAAAAGTAGTTGGTTAACCCAGCCACAACTCAAAACAACAAAAAAAGAGCTCTTAGCCTTGGGACGCTGGGCTACGGTGACCATAGACCCAGAAGAATTCTGCTGTACATGGAGGAGATTAATGGTCCATCTGAAGATTGCTCCATAACCTGCCCAATATTGTCCATACTCAGACCCTGCACAGATGCAGAACCAAACTGGTCGGTTGCTGATGCAGCTGTTTGGTTTGTGTGACCTCAGTAACAGCTGAGTGGAAGCGAGAGAGAATGTTCCCTAGTGGGTAGAGAAGAGAGCTTGAGCCAGGACTCTGGAGTCATACCCCCAGCTCTGAGAGGGAGTAGGGTCTAATGGTTAACACAGGGGAGCAGAAATCAGAATTCCCGGGTTCTGGTCCCAGCTCTACGTGTGGGCCAATGCTCAGAGCAAAGGACTGGGCGTCCTCTCCTCTGAGAAAGAGTGGAGTCTACTGATTTGAGCAGGAGCCTGGGGTTCAAGGCTCCTGAGACCTATTCGTGGCTCTCGCACGGACTTGTTCCGTGGCCTGGGCCGAGTGTCTGCCCCTTGTCAATAAAATCAGGACACCAAATCGAATGAGTAGATTTCACAGCAGTGCAGTGAAGCGAGTACTCACTGGGGTCCGCATAAGCCCAGCTAGGGTGGAGGGGCACAGATGGTGGAGGTGAGAACGCCTCCGTTTTCATCCCTTCCCCTGAAGTCGCTTCCTCGTATGTTGGGGGTGCCGATGGGGTGGTCGCATTGTCTTTCTTCTCTCCCTGTCCCTGCTGTCCCTCAGAGTTAGGGGGCTTGTTGTTCACAGAGAGCTGAGTGGCAAAGAGAAAAGAGGACTGAAATAGCCAAGGCAGAATAAAAGGGAAAAAGAACAGCCTCACAGCTGGATCATCAGCTGACACATTGCATTCATGGGGTGCCAATTCCTCGGTGCTTTGGGCCTAATCCAAAATTCATCAACGTCATCTTTAATGGGCTTTGGATAGACTCTAAGGTCAGAATGGACCACTATGATCATCTAGTGGTCTGACCTCCTGCACAAGACAGTCCACAGAGCCTCCCCCTCCCGCTCCTGCAATAAACCTCTACCCTATGATGGAATTACTGAAGTCCTCAAATGATGATACTCTGCTTCCCTCTGAAACATTCAAGATTGGGAAGTGGAGGGTGAAGAGAACCTGCATGCCAGGACCCATCCCAAGAAAAGGTGGAAGGAGGTCAAAATGGAGGAGGAGATAGACTAGGGCAGAAATATAGTGGAGAAGGGCAGCAAAGGAAGAATAAAATGGAGGAGAGAGAGGGCCAGCTAGAGACAGATATGAATGGAGTGGGGACAGGAGACGATACAATGGAGGGAAGGGAAGGTCAGCTAGGGATGGATTTGGAATGGAGAGATGAGTGGAAAGGTCAAACTGGAGAGGAAAGAGGGCCAACTAGCGATAAATATGGAGTGGAGGGGTAACCAGAGAGAGGACAAAATAGAGAAGGGCACACGCCAGCTAGAGACATATATGGAGAGGACAAGGAGAGGACAAATGGAGGGAAGAGAAGGCCAACTAGGGACAGAAAAGGGAAAGAGACAAAAGAGGACAGGAAAAAACACAGATGAAGAAAATCAGTTGAGGAGACATAAGATGGAAAATTATAGGCAAGTGAGTGTGAAAGGAGGCACAACTGGTGGAAATGGCTGAGGGAGAGTCCTCTGTCCATCAGAACCCGTAGGGTGTCTCAGGCCAGGCCCCTAAAATCACTAGGCACGAGCCCTGGATGATGAGTATGAATTAATTTCTATGGAACCTTTTTTTTAAATTGATTTAGTTCTACATTTCCTACAAAAATTGTTTATTTCTTTGACAAAGAAAAAGAAACCAACTCCCACGCGCTCTTCGGCTTTTTGTTTGTTTTTAGCAAAAATTTCCGTAGACATTTTCATTTGGTTAAAAAAGGGGGGGGAACACTTCCCACCTCCATCCCCAAAGAAAAGATTTGAACAACAGAAAAAATCTCCCAGCTCTACTTGTCATTTTTAAAAACTGTGTCCTCCATACTTTACACTGAGTAAAATTGTCCGAAACATCTAAGTAATTTAGGAACCTAACTCCCATTGAAAGTCATTTTGGGCCAGATTGACAAAGCTATTTAGACTCCTAAAAATGCAGATAGATACCTTGTAGGATTTTCCAAAGCACCTATCTCTCACTGACTTTCAATGGGAATTAGGCACCTATCTGTACCTTTAGCACCTAAATATTTGTGTAGATCAGCCCGTAGGTGCTTTTGAAAATGTTACCCACCACCATTGGTCTCTAAGCCAACTCTCCAGCAAAGTTCTCAAAGAACTTCCTTATATGAAACATCCAGCAAAGACACATACGCAACGCGTCAGAGAATCTCTGTCTCCATGGGAACATTCTCCTATCAGCAGAACATTTCTGTTCTCAAATGGGGCCTGAACAATTGGCCATGAAACAGATCCACTTTCATCAGCTGTTTCTTTGAAGTGATTTCAATAACAGATTGTAAGGCCAGAGCGAAGCATTGTGGTCACCCACTCTGACCTCCCACAGGCCAGAGAATTGCACCTTAAAATTCCTACCACAATCGTATAACTTCCAGCTGAGCTGTAAATCAGAGCAAAAATAGAGCTGGAAGTTTAAGCATCATTTTAAGTATTATAATTCTTTTATACTTGTAGCTATGACTAATGCAAAAGCCGTGACTCAAAGCATTTCCTCAGTTAGGCCCCTCAGACCAGTAAAATTCATTCATAAGTCATGCCAGGATCAATTCCTCAGGCTTTTGTACAGGAAAACATGCAAATATCATTTCATTAAGGAAAATTTTGCATATTCCAAGCACCTTGGCATCACACCTGAACAGCCAAAGCCAAGGGCTTAAAAATCATAGAAATGAAGGTCTGGAAGGGTCTTCAAGAGGTCATCTGGTCCAGCCCCTCTGTGCTGCATCAGGATTAATTATTCCTACGCCACTAAAAGACGACGACCAGCTCAATACGCACCAATCATAGGCCAAGCTAGCTCCATATGAACCCACCACCAACTAATAAAACCAATATCAACCAATCACGGGTTGTGTCAGCTCACCATGCACCAATCACTGGTGAGCTCTACTCAGACTGCACCAATGACAAATCCAGGGGTACTCCACCAACAATGCCAGTCATTGGCTGAAAACAGCCCCTGCAAATCTATCCCAACACAACATGAACCAATTGCCAGTGAGATAAAACCAGTCTAAACTGGTTGGAGATGACATGTGACCACCCTCAGCCAATGTCGGACCTTGTATCAACGCCACGTGAACCAAGAGGGGATGACCTCATTCAAACGGGGGAGAAGCACCCAGAGGGCGAGGAATAGGAAGAGAATCCTTGCAAAATGGTCTTTTCACACAATGATTTCTTGTGCAAGGCGCTGGAACCGACCCCCTGCACTTACTCCTTCCTGTATTCGGGTGCTGTCTGTACCCAAGGTCAACAATTAGAAACAACTGCCTGCAGAATATTGGCTCTGAATCTCCCCCAGGCAGCAAAGGGGAATACCTGCCGTAGCCACCCAGAAAGAAAACACATCTCGGTGTCCTAGGACAGGCCAGGAGCTGGTTAGGTAACCCCTGGACATCTGTCGGCCAGGATTTACGTAATCAGCCCATGATCGCACCACAGATGTGGTGGTTGCTGACCACCCCTCTGCATCTAGGCAGCCGTTGATCCGGGATTTATGGCAAAGGCGCATCGTGTCCGTGTGGGATCTAGAATGCACGGCAGGGTTCAAAACTGAAACTCAGCCAGGGAGAGAGCCCTCAGCACAAATGCAGC
>ML685866.1:2792609-2892405 GCA_007922175.1 Pelusios castaneus
CCAGGCAAAAGGCGGGGGAGGAGGAAGATGCAATCACATGCCAGGACAAAGGCTTAGCAAGTGCCAGAATGGAGCTGAGTTGCAGGGGGGGAAGAAGAGGGATGCAAAGGAGATGCTCTTCCCACAACATCTGTCTTTGCTACATCACACCAGAGCCATCTGTAACCCAGAGGGTGAATAATTCCCCATGGCATAGCCAGCCCTCCAGGATTGTCTCGAGAGTGGTCGGGAATTGAAGATTAATCTTTACTAGAGATTGCCATGTGATGAACCCTCCAGGAATACATCCAGTCAAAATCGTGCCGCCCCTGCAGAGGATGCCTTTGGGGCCAGAGGCTCTACCTGGCCCGGGTGCTGCTCTGGGATCAAGTGGAAAAAAGGAGGCCTGAGAAAAGCTCTGTAATGTGAGAAACAGGAGTGAAATGCATACCAGGGTGGAGGATCACTGACGCACAGAAGGATTGACGGATCTCAGGGCCCCGCTCACACACCCAGTTCAAACCTGCTTTTATGGTTTCAGAGGGGATCAGGAACTCTACAGGAAAGCCCCACACTGACTCCCAACACAGACCCAGCTCTGAGATGCAAGCAGGGGCTCATGGACCTCACAGTTCAAGGTCTGGAGACCCCACTTCCAGACCAGACTCAGACCCACCTCTGTAATGTAAGGAAGCACTCAGCCAGGACTTCACGACTCAGGGTCAGAGCCCCCATTAGTGTCCCCGTCTCTGTGGCCTGCAGTGTTAGGCGTGATTGTCATTACCATGATCAGTCATCTGGAGAGAAATTAGAAACAACAGAGATTGAATGAAGACCGATTAATTCAACTACCAAGGGGGTGAGACAGGGCTCCACACAGCATACACCACCCTGACAAGACCTCTCTGTTGCAGGCTATACAACAAGACCAGCATAAGGCGGCCCTATGCTGTCCCCCTTGGGGTAATTCTCCTGGGGAACCCACTGCACCTCCTTCACATCACAAACAGACGCCAATACATGTCCAGCTCGCTGACCAAATGTCTGATTTGAAGAGAAAGGCTGAACTGGCTCAGGGGGAAAAATTGAATGAATGTTCAGCAAAACAGTCACATTTTCCACAAACTTTCTACTTATGAAGAGTTTATGAATGGGTTAATTAGTGATCAGGAAATGCTTTGATTTAAGCTGAGCAAATAATTGATTGTTCAATTTGGGAGTGGAACCAAAAAAAAAGTTTGGTTCAGTGCCATCCGAAATTTTTTTTTTCCTATTTTTCTCACCAAAATGAAAGAAATGAAAACCATTGTTTCATTTCAGGTTTGTTTTCAGGTGTTCCACCCATTCACCCAGGCTATTCTTTTAAATTAAATAATAAAGCTACATTTTGAAATTAAATGACTTTTGGAAATGAAAAGTCAAAATGTTTCCTCAAACAGAAAGAAACTGAGATATCGCTCTCCTTTTGTTCCCTTCCCATTCCTTTATTTGGAGAGAGATACGGATTGTCTTTTTTTTTTTCTTGTTCTCTTATTTTTAAAACAAAAAAGAATTTCCATGAAATATAAATTTTAAATAAAGAAATGGTTAAAAAAATTGCAACTTTTTTTTTAAATCCTTTTTATTTTTTCAGCCGAAACTATTCACCGAATTTGACCTGAATTCGCAGATAGGTTTGGTGTCCCCACAAATGCAGAGTTTGGGCAATAATAAATTGCCTCCCCAAATATACCCTGCTCTAGTTTTAATAAATGATTAATCAAATTTTTACAGATCATCATAGCTAATGGTGATAACAACATGAGTCCTGTGGTACCTTAAAGACTAATAAATTTCTTCCGGCATAAGCTCTCACGGGCTGCATTCCATTTTGCTCATATGCAAATTTGACACCATTGCCGTAGGGTTAAATAGAGATTTTGGCTTTTTTTCTCATTACGACAGGTAATTTTGCTTTCTTTTCACCTCACCTCCCTCTAATATATGGTTCTCCACTGTTTGAACCTAAGCAACTGCTCTGATTTGCTGTAACAGTCTGACTTGATCCTATGACTTACGCTTCCCTGCATTTCTTTGCCTCCCATTTATCTGTAGTTCTCCATCTTCAAGCATCTGATGAAGTGGGATTTTCACCCATGAAAGCTCATGCAATGAATAAATTTGTTAGTCTTTAAAAGTGCCACAAGACTCCTTGTTTCTTTTGCTCAACCCACATAGTTGTAGATCATAAAAGATTGAGTTGGAAGGGATCTCAAAAAGTCATCTAGTCCAACTCCCTGCTCAAAGCAGGATCAACCCCAACTAAATCACTAAGTCCCAGTAACAAGCAGCTGGGGTTTTCACCCGTCTCCTGTATGACCCAATGGTGTACTTTGCTTCATATTACAGAAAGCATTGGGCCTTGTCTACATACAGAAACTGTATCAGTTGAACCGGAATCAATCTGGAATAACTCCACTCCAGAGAGGTGAGATCACTGTCCAAGCCACTTAACAGAAGGTCTGTTGACCGTTGCAGGTATCACTTAAGAAGAGACAAAGGAGGCCACGTGAAGCCTAGGGCTCTTAAAAAAATCATTAATATTCATTTATGAGAGGATTACACGTCACTCGTGCTCAGAACCCCCAGCGATTTCACAGGGATTAATGCAATTGTGCAGAATACCCGTGGGCGTCAAAAACGAGGGACAGAAAACCTGATGGGTGAGTTAAGGAAACATCTATGATAACGCAAGTAGTCTTACACCTTCCCCCATGGCAAAGGGACCATGTCACTCCTCAGCAAGGGTGAAACTCTGGCCCCACAGAAGTCAAGGTGAGTTTAGCCATTGATCTCTACAAGAGTCAGGAATTCAGTCCGAGCGTTTAGTCAACTAAATCAGAACTAGATCCATGCTATATTCATGCTGCTTTTCTCATTCTGCAGGCCAGAACAGCAAAAGTGTCATAAGAATAAACACCAGAGCTGTGCGAAATTTTTCACACAAATCCTTTTTGCAGTTGATTCAGTGACACCAAAACCTTCCAGGAATTCATGTCAAGGTGGCCACATTTTTTTGTTTCAGAACTTTTTTTTTTTTTAATTTCCCCCAAATTCAAAATGGTCTGTTTCCGACGATTTCTAAATGATACACTTTGGGGTTTTTTTTAGTCTGGAACAACTTGTCCTTTTGAAATTTCATTTACTTTGACTTTTGCAATGAAACTAACTTTTTTTTTTTTTAAAGAAAAAGAAAAGAAAATCAGAACCAAGTGTTTTGTTCAACCCATGGCAAATGTTTTAAAATTTCAAAAATGGTCCCGTTTACTCTGACCCAGATTGGTGTTTTTCCCTCTGGAATCTTTAAATCACTGGCGAACCAAAAGTATTATTTTTCACCCACCTCCTATAAGAACACTAAAGAACACTCATGCTTCAGAGCTTCCAACAATTGGAGATAAAGAAGAAAATGTCTTGGTGTCAGGTTATACCATACTGTCCTTCCCTGTTGCATCTGTTACTGACCACTCTTGGAGGTAGGACGCTGGCTTAGGTGGACCATGGCTCTGATCCAGTCTGGGAATTCCTATGTTCCCAGTGTACCTCATGCCTACACAAGATAGTACTCCCTCTAGCGACTGGACCTCACACAGGTTTGTGAGTCTGCTACGGTATCTGAGCTAACACAGGTCAGGCAGTGGAAGTTTTAGAGCTAGACCTCATGGGTTCAGGCCCCACCACCATCTCCTTGGAGCTGCTACGTTAGAGCAGGATGTCGGAAACTCATCATTGAGAGCTCCCTCTAGCGGTGTAGTCCTAATTGGCAGCCTTCTGAAATGGAGAGATGCCCATGACCCTGGCCCTTTAACCCTACTCCACATCCTCTAACCTAGTTGCTTCCCACCCAACCCTCCCCATGGCTGGATGAGTTTCTGACACAGTAGCTATAGGGTAAGGAGAGAAGTGGGGGATCTAAGTAGATAGCACCAGAATGATGTTCTCCTGTCTCCAAGCTCCACACACCACTGTCTAGACCCCAGTGGAGGCCTGACATAACATTTTCCAAAGCAACAAAGCAATTTATGCACCTCAGGGCTATTGCCTTACAATGGGATTGATCCCCTAATCCACTGAGGGCCAGATCCTCAAAGGTATTGAAGTACCTGGCGTTGAAATACCTTTACGGATCTGGGCTCTGACCACTTTGGAAATCTTTATCCACGCTCCCTTAAACGCCTCCAGATCTGCGGAGTGTATTTGGTTTAATGAAACTGCCACAATGGTAAAGCTGAAAGCAAAAGCAAACAAAATTCCACACTCCCTGAAAGCAGAACAAATTATGCCAGAGGGTGGCAATGAGTGGACAGATAAATATTAAGACAAGACACTCCCTGAGATTAAATTATTCAGCTATTTAGGAGTACATTTGGGTCATCACCCCCAGAAGAACATGTTCTTAGCACCTTTGTGTGAATTAAATGCTATTAAGTGAAGGTGGTTGCACAGATATGCAAAGTTGCACGGTCAGGCCTGGGGGAGTGAAACAGGTTTAGGTGACATTTAATGAACATGCAAAGGGGTGGCCGTGTTAGTCTATTGCAGAGAAACAAACAGAGTCCTGTGGCACTTTTAAAGACTAACAGATTTATTTTTTGCATGAGCTTTCGTGGGAGAAAGTCTGACGAAGTGGGATTTTCTCCCACGAAAGCTCACGCAGTAGGTAAATCTGTTAGTCTAAGTGCCACAGGACTGTTTGTTTTAATGAACATGGTCTTTCTGGGCCTATGTATGGTCCCTTCTCTAAAGCAAACTATTATAATGATACTTTATATAATAACATGATCCAGAGACCTGTGCAAATGAGCTTTAAATGCTCATCTGATTGAACAGTGGGTGACCTCCGGGTGCCTTACAGTAACAGAGTGATCTGACAGGTAGACCCAGGTGATGAATGCAGGGAAGAGAGAGAAAGTGAGAATTTCACCCACCTTGCCAGAATGACGCCTGAGTTTCTCATGGTGAAAACCTCAGTGGGATTTGATTTAAAATCCAGAGTGGAGTGGAATGGTTGGGAAAGATTCAGAAACAGCTCCCTGAACTAATACTAATAATGTAATTGAGCCCTCTTAATAGAGAGCACCATGAACCTAAGTGTTGAATAAAATGAAAAGGGGCATCATAGAATCATAGAAAGGTCGAGTTGGAAGAGACCTCAAAGAGGTCATCTAAGGGGCAGCCCTCTGCATTCAGGCAGGACTAAATAGACTCTGGCTGGATGATCCCAACCGAGTCTTTGTTTTGGTTATGATCTATCATAAGGATCACAAAGGATCTAGCAAATCATAGAAAGGTAGGGCTGGAAAGGGCATCAAGAAGGCATCAAGTCCAGTCTCCAGCTCTGTAGCAGGATTAGGTCTACCTAGACCAACCCTGACAGGTGTTCGTCCAAGCTGTTCTTAAAAGCCTTCAGTAGCAGGGATTCCACAACATCCCTTGGAAGCCTATTCCAGGCTATCTTTATAGCTAGAAAGTATTTCCGGCTATCTAACCTAAATCTGCCTTGCTACAAATTAAGTCAATTACTTCTTGCCCTACCTTGGATGGACATGGAGAATACTTGCTGACTGCAATCTTTATAACAGCCCATAATGTATTTGAAGACTGTTCTCAGGTCCCAGCTCAGCCTTCTTTCGTCAAGGCACTCAGTTTTGTTACCTTTCCTTATAGGCGACGTGCCAGAACTCTATTTATTTTTTTATCATTTCAAAGAATAATACCAATGTCTATTTTTCAGAATTTTCCCCCATTTTTATCGATTTAAATTTCCACATTTGTGAAAAATTATGGCTGTTAAGTGTTTTTGTCTATGTTTATCGATTTACATTTTCACAGTTGCAGGAAATTATGGGGGTTGGAAAATGGGGAGAGTCAATTAATACTGATTTCATTAGATTTAATTGAGATTCCAAAAGTTAAAGCTTAGTGACACAAATGGTGAACACCATGTCTATGTCTACATAAGGAGGCTTAAGTCAACCTAACTTCGTCCCTGTCCACCCCAGGCTTGCCCTTAAGTCGATTTAATGGAAGCTTAGGTCGTCTAATAAGAACCGCCGGTTAGGTCGACCTAACCCTTAAGTCGACTCCTTAGGTCACCCTAAGCACCGTGTGGACGCTTAAGTCCAGTTTATTAGGTCGACCTAAGGGCAGTTAGGTCGACTTATTAAGTCCCCGTTCAGGGAAATCACTTTGTTCAGTCAACCTAATAAGGTCAACTTTAAGTCGACCTAAAGTTGACCTTATTAGGTCGACTTAATAAAGTCGACCTAACTTTTTGTAGTGTAGACATAGCCCATATGTCCAAATATACACAAGTAAAAAGCATTTTTCTTACTTTGTGCATCTGCCAGTTTTGATGATTATCGATGGAAATGTTTTTCGCTAGGTTTGTGTGTGTACAGTGGAACTTTCCCCAGGAATTGAAATGGAGGGGGGGTGTTGGAATTTATGGGATGGGGGGGTTGGGAAATTCAGAGGAGGTGTAGAGGGGTGTTAGGGAAATCCCTGCGTGGCCAGTGAGTTACTTCTTAAACTGTGAGTTCTCTTTCATGCTCAGGAGTCACTCACTTCCATTGAATACTCCTCTATATCTCAGTGGAAATGCTCCAGCACTAACAAACTGCTGAGACTATCACATTCCTCTGGGATACTGCAGATCCCAAAGCCCAGAACCAAACATGTGAAAGCTGACAACAAACAGTTCCACATCAAGAGGATCAGCTGTTAAATGAACATTCAGATGAGAGTGGGTGCGCACAGAGCTCCACTGTCTTTTGGAAATATTGCACAAAGCTTCCTCCAAAAAGCCTCTCCACCATGCCAAGAAGAGCAATGATGTTCTTGTCTATCCATCCTCCCCACCCCAAAGAAGGGTAACAAAAAAATATACCCGAAGAACCATACAAAAAATAAATATATCCTACATGGAGATTTTTGGCTGGACTTTCCTCTACTTGTCCTATGTAGCAATTAGAGCCCCAAATGCAACTGCAGGTTCCACTGTTCCTTCCTGGAAAATGTATGCCTCATCCCATCGTAACGGCTGCTGACATGGGCTAGAAATGACGCAGATCCCAGCATGGTGGAAGGGAAACTGCTGAGCCAGTGGAAATATGCTAATCTTTGACCTGGACTGTCGAGATGTCTCTAATGCAATTGTCTTTGAGTCTCAAATTTCCCTTTAGGTGGAGAGATGACAGTGATGGGGCAGGCGAGTTACCTCCAGGCTATCCCTAGATGGGCTGGAAAACATCTAAAAAATGTCTACCTCGTTTCAGCCCATGGTGCAGAGAAGACAATAGCTCATATGTCAGATGACCTGCTTTGAGTGATGGATGCCAGCTGATCTGTCCATACTGGGATTATGCTGCAAGTTGTCTTTCTTTGATAGGTGGGGTGATGCCAACAGATGCATGCTAGGATGGCAGGAATAGCACAGTTCCATTGCTTCTGGGGAGGTTATAATTGGCAGTGCTAAAGAATTTCTCATCGGCCCTTAGGCTCAGCCATTACGGATCCCCTGCAGGAATGATTGTTTTCGCCATTGTTATTCAATGCCCACGATGAATGCAATTCTCCAGACAACCGATATTGCCCAGCACAGCTTAAGAGACCTCCCGCACGTTGATAATATATCAGATCTATACTCATGGCCACTCCATCTCAATGCGAGCTGCCCGGCCAGACTGCAGGATGTATGCAAGTCTTGAGGTCGAAACCCAACCTGGATAAGAGGGAAACAGTAATGGATGGCAGGCAGGGAAAAAAAAAATGGGAGTGTCGCACAGATCTGCCAAGCCCAAATGTTCAAAAACCATGAGTCAGGCTCCCTTAATACCGACGGATTTGCTTTAAAACAATGAAATTATGTAAAAATAATATTTTTTTTAATTGGCCTTCTGTTTTCTGAGTCTTTTGGGAACACTTTGGGGACAGAGGAGTGGAGGGGTGGTAAGAGGCTATGTAAGAAAAAGCTCTGCATAGCAAGACTGTCCTATAAAATCAGGACATCTGGTCACTCTAAATTCTACCACTGTTATCAGATAATCACAGGACGTACAGATTGACTAATTGTCCGGTAATGGCTATCGAATGCTTCTGAGCTTATGCAGTCCCAGATTTAAACAGCCCAAGTGAGGATACACGCTGCTCCAAATATTCCCAGCCAGTTTCTTAAACCCTGGCCCCATTCCAAGGGCAGGAATGGCTGGAATGTGGCATACATCCTCTGGAAAAGCTTGAGCTCAGTCCATGGCCCTGCCCACACTCCACACCACTTCACCTCCATGCCCCACCCCACCACAGTATTTCCCCCACCCCCGGTTCTGTCCACACCTCTCTTCCACACGTCTCTTCCCCCAGGCGCCAGCAACAGCAGTGGGGGTTGAGAGGGGAGGGGGGACATAGCTTTGGGGAGATCAGGAGGAAAAGTCACTTGTTGCCTATGGATGCCCTGGGCCCTTTAAAAATTGCCAGGCACCTGGGTTGCCCCCATCACGCCCCTTCCCTCCCCACCCCTGTCGGCAGACTTGGTTGTAATAAACCCTAAATCCAGAGTCTTTATTAAAACTGATTTTCAGATTCTAACGAAGTTCTGAATTTAAGCTTCCAAGCCCATTTTTTCTGTGCTGTGACTGCAGAGATGTTAGAACGAACCATTTTGGGAATTTAGGTCATAACTTACTAGCGCTTAGAAAAGTCCGGCATATGCAGCAACAGTTCAGTAAACCATATTAAACCCCTGCATTGACTCAATGCACTGGAGTCAAAGGGACCATAATTCACTCATGAATGAAGCTAAACCAAATTAAGGCCACTTCAGTTCTGAAGAAGTGTGTCTACACTGGGGCTAACTGACCACTTTAAATTCACACCTTTATTTTATACAGATTAATTTTCCGGAGTGTCCCTGCTTATTAATTTTACTTAAAAGATGCTCCTACTGGGCCCCAGCCTTTTTTTTTCCAGGCCCCCGGGAGCCTGCAAAAGACAGATTTCACTACAGAAGGTTGCAAGATCATCGCGATGGACATTCGCTGAGTGAATCTAGCTTCCTGCCCTCACCAGGGCACCGACTCCCAGCTGGAAGAGACAGGCCTGCTAGGTCTGAAGAGTTAAAACAGACAAATGAATAAGCACCAGCAGTTTAGGGAGGGCCTTGCCCTCCGCTTTGATTTTTATACCTTCTACAATGGTGCCAGTGTTGAAAAGACAATCCAGAAAAACCCAGAGGACTCGTGCTGAATTTGTTTCCATCCTTTGGCTCTGGATCAAAAACAAAACATGTATTTCAAAGCAGAAATTGTGGCAGGGGATGATGCCAAGGCCAAAAGTATAAATGGGCTCTAAAAAAGAATTAGACGAGATCATGGAGAATAGGTCCATCAACGGCTATGAGCCAAGATGGGTTGGGAAGCAGCCCCAATCCCTGAGTGTCCCTAAGCCTCTGACTGTCAGAAGCTGGGGCTGAACGATAGGGAATGGATCAATGGCTCAATAATTTCCTGTTCTGTTCATTCCCTCTGAAGCATCTGGCACCAACCTCTGTCAACAGACAGGATACCAGGCTTGATGGACCATTTATCTGACCCAACAGGACCACTCTACTCTCCTTTTGACTATGATCAGAAACAAAGACGTCAGGAGTGGGGAATCAGTCATATTCACTCACACACAAACAGGTGAACGAACTCCTGTCTCTAGCAGCCATCACCCATTCAGCAACTGTCATCTGTTCTGCAAACGCCCCCACCCCCACTGAGAAACAAAGCAGCGATTTACAGGCCTGAGCGTGTGTCAGGGGGTCAGAGGTGGTGGAGTTCCCTTCCTGGCCAGTCATGCATGGCTACGTCTCTACTTAAAATGCTACAGCTGTGCCGCAGTAGCACTTCAGTGTAGATGCTATCTATGCCCACAGGAAGGGTTTTCCCATCACTGCAATAAATCGACCTCCTGGGGGGCCAGGGGGTGGTAGCATTCGATGGAAGAATTCTTCTGTTGACCTAGAGCTGTGTACACAGGGACTCAGACTGACTAAACCATATCATTCAGGAGTGTAGATATTTGAGCAACTTAGCTGCTTTTTTTTAGTGTAAACCAGCCCTTTATTGTAACCTCAGTCTAGGCACTGTGCCTCTCTGTCCCTCAGTTTTCCCCATCTGTAAAAGGGGAATAACTAGAGGTAGGTGGGAAATGGCAACAAGCTCTGCTTTGAAACACTTTTTTTATCCAAAGCCAAGTGATGGAAACACAGCCATCCGGTGAAAACATCAAGACTGTGAGAATATTTTCCACCCCGAATTGAGCCGAAAAGTCAAAATCTCAAAACTTTTCACACACCGGAAATCTGAGCAAAATGTCAGGTTGGGTCAATTGAAAAGTCTCATTTCAATAGCTTTGAAACCTTTTATCTGGGTTTTGACCATTTTAACATACGTTTTTATCTCATTACCTTTTATTTCTAAGCAAAAAGTCATTTTGACACAGAAAATAGGAATTTTTCATTGCAAAAATATCAAAATGGGATGAAAATGAAACTTTCTTTTCTTTTTGCAAACATTTTTCAAGGCCAGAAATGCACCAGAATGGATGCTTTCTGACAAAAAGTCTCAGTTTTGACAAATGGATATTTTGGGATTTAAAAAAAAATATTTTTGAAAGATTCCAGAGAAGCCACGTGAATGACAGTAGTTATTCCCCTTTGTAAAATGGTTTGCGATCTGTAAAGGGAAAACATCATATTTAGTGTTTACCAAATGCAGAAAGCTCAAATCCACAAAGAGCAGCCAGGGATTCAGGATTCATAGATTCTCAGGCCAGAAGGGACCAATGCGATCATCTCCTATGACTTGCCGTAAAACAGAGCTGATTGGAGTTTATTCAGTGATCCCTTGCCTCTAATCCTGGTTTCCACTCCTCGTTCCTTTACTGACTCATCCTGTGAGCATAAGCAAGTTACAAAACACTCTTTCCCTCCTATAACATCAGGTTAATAATGAATGATTTACATATTACAAGCTAAACTCACATACGCCGGGGGCACCTCAGGAAAATCTTCACCTGATACGCACAACTCCCCATCTTTTCTCTCCTGGCCAGTTCCCCCAGGTGGGCGCTCCCCACAGCTCCCCCAACTTGTAGCAGGCCTGGAGTTTGTTACACATCAGAGGGGAAACAGGCAAGATGAAGCGGACCTCCAGTATCTGGTGTCAGCCCCACATCAATGTCAATGAGATGCCCCACAGCCCACACAGGTTTGACCCTGCAGCTCCCTGTCATGACAGAGGGGCAAAATCAAGTGTGGGGTGCTTCATCTCTCTGTCATTGGGGAACAAGGGGGCAAACCTGAACAGGCAATGGGGCGGCCAGCTCTGCTCCTCCTCGCCACTGCTGTAGGGCTGGCCTCTGAACCAGGGCTCCCATCTCCCTGGGGATCTGCCTGGCCTTGCCTCATTCTAGCAGTCTGATTCTTTGGGACCCTTACCCACGGCATACCCTATGCATAATGGGCATAGAGCTGGGAGCACCACAGGTGTCCTCACACCTGCAAGCCCAATGCATTGATCATAAAATCCACCTCTTTTTGCCTTTTATAAAGACCTCCGCCCACTCGATGATCTGAGAGATTTTAATAGCAGCCACGTGAACCAGTAACTTACCCTGGCCTCTACCACCACTAGAGAAAAAGCAGTCACACACTTTCCAGCATTCCTAGAGACACCGTGTCTACACAAACTCCGACAGCTCCCCTTGGCAAAGATAGCTAGATAAGTGACTCCTCTTCGGGGCAGCCTGACTACACACTGGAGCCATCCCCGCCAGCAAAGATAATGAGATAGCACACAAATCACCCCTCAGATAGGCGCTGTGCAGATCAGAGATACCCACAACACAGATCATGAGATAACGCACATACACCATAAGAGTTTTAAAACTCTCTTTCTCTCCCATTACAGAAATACTGCAGCACCCCTACACTGGGAATCAAGTCCGAAACTCCTCGACTAGTGCAAAGCTAAGACAGGACGATAGGTTTAACCCCCTGTGTTTGACCCGCAAAGAGACAAAGTTACCAGCAACAATTCAAAGTAACTACTCCACCGCAGAGACAACCTGAAGGCGTTGCCCTCATGAGAGCGAATTTGTAGCTTGTGTGGACGGCTGTTCCCAACCATCTGAAGGAAAGCATAGAGGAAGGATGCACGGCCATCTCTGTGCGTAGAGCGTGCATCTTTGCTCGTGCAACACAGCAGCAAAGGGTGCAGATGAGCAGCAGGCTGTGGGTATCTGAGGCACTAAAAACCGCAACCGCCTCATAGCAATTTAAAATGGAGAATTAAAACTCAGGAAGATTAATTTGTCACCTATAACATGAAAAACAAACAAGAAATCCTGTGGCACTTTGAAAGACTAAGGACTCCTTGTTTGTTTTGCTGAACTAGACTTACACGGCGATCCCTTTGGAACGTGTACCATGAAGATACTCTAACGGTTGCATGATCCCTATTATGGAAAATTCATGCCTTTTGGGTTTCCTCCTCCTCCCCATGGGATGCCAGCAGTGCAGTAGGACAAAGAGCCCACGAGTCATTTCTTCTCAGTTCAGTTCGTAGTGAGGAACAGACTGGTGCACCTAGGCGATGCAGGGCTTACGAGATCAAAGGGCCTCTTACCTGATTGCCTCTAAGTCTCCATGCTAAGCGGCAATTGTCCTTGTTTATACCTGAGATCACTCTGAAGAATTCAGGTGCTGATGTGGGGGGTGGCAGGGATGGAGCGGTAATTATATTCTCCCATCAGCATTGAACCAGTGCCCACCTAAAACAGATTGGCGCATGTGTGGGGACTAAAGGACTCAGTGGCTCTTTTTGCAGGAGAAATCGATTAGGGCTCAAGTTTTATCTCACTCAAACCCAAGGGTGGCATCAGCTCCCGAAACCCCCTCCCTCCACCTCTTCCCACCTCTGCTCTGCCTTCTTCCTCTTGCCCTCACTCTCCACAGGAGAAAGCGATAGGCAGGGGCAGGCTTGGTGGTGGAGATGAGGCAAGGTCTTGGGAGGAGCGGGGTGGAGTGTGGACAGGGCCTTAGGAGGACGGAGACACAGCTGGGACAGGGCCTTGGTGTAGAGCCAGCCTTCCTAAATTCAAGAGACACTTGCCGCCTATGTTCCACCCAAAATAGCTCCACCTACCTCGGTGAAATTCCTTCTGATTTATGCCAGCATCAGGGGGAGGAGAGATCACTTCCAGGTTCCTCTGCAATGGCTGGCTCTGTCCAGTGCCAAGTTAGTGATAGGCACCTTGGACGGTGACATGTATAAATCTGTAGTCCAATGCTTGGTACACTTACATCATTTTTATGCTGGCGGAACTCCTCTGGAACAATTCCTGATTTATGTTGGTGTAAACAAGTAACTGAATTCAGTTACTGGGCCTGATCCCTCCTCATTTACACGAGTTTTACACTGGTGTAATTCCATTAATACCTATTTAAGTGAGGAAGGCCATTCCTGGCCCAGTTCAAGTCAGCAACACTAATTTAGAACAGCAAAGAGACTGGCGCATTATTTCTAAGTCCTTTCACAAAGACATGACCTTGTATGTTCACAGCAGCGGGGTGAATGTGAGGTCTCGCTCAGTCTTCTGTCAGCTGGAAATGATGTTGCAATTGGGTTGATTTTAAGCTGGAGTAATATTCATGCCTGACTAGGCACCAAATGAGAACTAACTCTCTAGAAGGACTGGCAAGATGGAAGGGTGTATCTCATTTGAAAATCTGCTTAACATGCAGTCCTAGTTTATAGCCATATCCATTTTATGGATTGAGAAGAACAAGCTATGCTATTAACTCGTCCCCCAGAGATTCTTATGCAAAATAGTCCATGCTCTGGCCATGAACTTCACCATTCTGCCAAGGGAAAAAATGCTGTCCCTTCTAACATTATTAATGGGATATTATCGCTCAACTCAACCCTGTCTTTTGCTTTATAACCTGTTATCAGCGCACCTGGCCAAATCTCTCCTACAAAACTGTTCTGCTGACAGTGCATTTTTTCAAATACAAAAACCATGTTATCTCTGCCCCCTACCCCATCCCTATTCTCTTCCCTCTGCATATTTCAGGCCTCATTAGCCTAGTGTTACTATGACAGACTGCTTCTTCTTGCAAATCACTATTGTATAGGCCTCTATCATATCCCCTTTTAATCCTACCTTTTCCAATCTGGCTACTCCCTCGCTTTTTAGTCTCTCCTCATATCGAAGCTGTTTCAGCCCCTTCATAATTTTTCTTTCCCTTTTCTGTATTTTTTCCAACTCTGATATCTCTTTTTTGAGATGGGGACAACCAGAACGGCAGTGCCAACCTGTGCTTACCCGACTGAGAAAGTCTGTGCCTATTGAGACTTGGTGCTGCTGATGTAAGACACTCTCAGTCACTCAGAACACACTACAGATCACAGATCCAAAACGCGGTGCTGTTGTCCCCCTTGACCAAGACCAAGTAGTGAATCCAAGATTGGACATGTAGCTTATTGAGTTGGAAAGAAAAGCGCCTCACTAACACACTGGACCAAATCCTTGACTGACTCTCAAGTATAGCTTCAGTGAATTTATGGAAGTAAGTCAGGCTAAGAGAATCCTTCTGTCACTGTTAAAAACTAGAACACCGTGGAAGCCAATGGGGGATTTGCAAAAACAAGGACTCAGGATTTGGCCGAAATGCCAGAAATTGTTGCCTTTTTCCATTGCTACTCTGGCCTGGCTGACATATTAAAACAACATGTGGATAAATTTGTTCATCATCTTTCCTTAAAGAACAAAGAGACACTGTGCTCCACTCTTGCTATTATCCTGCCCAGGTGTCAGCAAACTGAAAAAAGAGACAATGCCCTTATTTGTTACATAGGTGGCATGCAATTATAAACATATCTGGGTTTACACTGCAGTAACAGGTGCATATCTTGCATAATGTCCAGAACAATCAAATTGCCCTTGGCACCTGATGGAAAGGCTCTTAATGTTCTTCAAAGGCTTCCAGTAACCTGGGAGCTTTAGCAAAGCTATGTCCTTGGAACAAGAATAAGGCAGCCCAGTGCATTTAGGCAGAATACAGGCATACTGAGGATTTATGCCCTGCATGAACTCATTCCCTAAACCAGCCAATTGTCTTGGAGAGTTGCCATGTATTGCAGCACTCGCAGGAAGTGCAAGCAGCAGAAACATGGCTTGTTTAGCCTGCAGAAGAGAAGAGTGAAGAGGAATTTGACGGCAGCATTTAACTACCTGAAGGGGAGTTCCAGGGAGGATGGAGCGAGGCTGTTCTCAGTGGTGGCAGGTGACAGAACTAGGAGCAATGGCCTCAAGTTGCAGTGGGGAGGTCTAAGTTGTATATTAGAAAAACCTTTTTCACTAGGAGGGTTATGAAGCACTGGAATGGGATTACCTAGAGGGGTGTTAGAATCTCCATCCATTGTAGTTTTCAAGGCCCAGCTTGACAAAGTCCTGGCTGGGATGATTTAGTTGAGATTGGCTCTGCTTTGAGAAGGACGTTGCACTAGATGACCTCCTGAGGTCCCTTCCAACCCTCATCTTCTAAGATTAAGACAGAGACAGAAGAAAAGAAAGAGGAAAATAGAAGCTGAGGAGGAGAAGACTCAGTCTACGGGTCTGATTCTCCGCTACCTCCGCTAATCACTGGCTTAGATAGAGTCAGAATGCTATGCCCGTCTCCTGGGTGGAAATGCCTATGTGTAATTCCTGCTGAATGGGGCACCCTAGATTTTTAAAGAAGAGCTCTTCTCTTGCATGTGTCTGTGTTTTGCAATTCATCGGTGTGGAAGAACCTGCAATGTCACAGTCACAGAACTGGGGCACTACAGGACTGGGCAAGAAGAAGACATGTCTTTCACTGATGCAGAGAAGAGCCAATGACTCTGGGGAAAGGTTGCAAAAGAAGGACAGGGACTTCAAAAATATTTTATTTTATTAATTTCTCTGCATGTAGCCCTTTCAAAAATAGGCTGATGTTGCCCTGTTACTAATCTCTTCTCTGTTCTCCACTTAGTCTTTTTGATGTTCAAGCACATGGTGCCTGGCAGGAAGAAGAGTGACTGAAGACCTTCATGATCTACAAAGTCAGCAAGCTCGCAGAGCACTCATAACTGGATGATTGGATTCAAGCAGGAACATTTGCAACAGATATTTATACAAGAAATATTCCTTCCTCTGTGGCACAGCCGTATTTTATATGGAATGGAGATAGCATCAGATGTTCGTGCTTTCCCCACAACCAGGGAAGCGAGGCTATCTGAGCAATCTAGGCACTTGTCGAAGTATGCTATCTGCTCCCCAGCTTGCAAAACGTTCTGTAAAAAAGCGCTTTACATGACCAGCTCCCTTGTTGCCTGTCAGCTGGAGGAAGCAAGAAGCGCCTTGTCCATCACTCAAACGTCAGAGGCCAAAGGAAGCCTTCAGAACAAACAGCCATGTTTGATCGCAGTTAAGAGCTGATAATGGTGTTATGCATCAGGGGCTCGTTGTTAGGGAGTTTTTCTGATTCAGTGCTCAAAATAATGGACTTGCATACCTCAGCTGATCTAGTTATAGGATCTGAGGGCCTAGCCTGGCGGCCCACAGCTACATTAATAAACCACTGAATTACAGGTAGAACCCTGTGGTTGGCCTGACTTTTATGGCAGGGAACTGGGAGTCGGGCTATCTGGGTTTTATTTCCAGCTCCCGGAGAAAGCATTTTCCTAGTCCCCAGGCCTGAGGGTGTCCAGACTAGCAGCTAGCAGTAGCCCAGTGACCCAATCCCAAATTTCTCAAGTTATTTTTATATATTATTTACTTCACATATTATTTTCATATTCCTGTCCCAGCTGGCCAGCGTGAGGCAGACAGCATGGTACAGTGGATTAGGGAACTGAATCGGGAAACCTGGGTGCGCCTCCTGATTTGTCCACTGAGTCACTGCATGATCTGGGGAAAGTCCTGTCTATCTGTGCCTCAGTTTCCCTATTTACAAAAGAAGAGTAATGATTCTGACTCACCGTCTCTAATTAGTGCAGGTCCGAGGCAGAAGGGCACCTGTACCCATTGCATCAACAGTCGCAGGTTCGGCCAGCGGTACGGACTCATCCACAGATGCTGTGAATCATCTGATGAGACAACAGCCGTGCGTGATGACTCCTTGGCGCAACCCCTTGGGAGTACAAACAATGAAGGTTTTTTGTTGTTTTCTTTCAAAAGCACTTTAGATCTAATGCTGTCTTGCTTCTCATTAATTTTAATCACCAACTGTTAAACCTAAATTACCACCTTGCCAGCCACGGGTTAGTATTAACCACATGAGCTATTGATTAGCAGTCTAGTTAATTGCTCATATTAATGAGCTCACAACCATAATAGCCTATATTAGTTATTATTCATTGACATTATTTACCGAGTGCTCTGTGCTGGAGAGAGCGGATGGCAATATACCCTCTCCCCTACAGGTTGGTGTCAGACTATCTAGGTACTTGCTTGGTCCCCATTACCATAACAGAGGGGCACCTCACCTTTGTTAATGCGTTTAATCCCATAATCCCTCTGTGAGGTAGGGCAGAGGATGTCCTGGTGCATCTCGTTCTCTGAATCCTCGGTTTTTCTCCTGTCCACTCTTTCCTTCTTGATACAGTCTGCAGATTCAGAACTCTCTTCCTTTGCTCCCCTAACGTTTTGAACAAGACCTGCTCATTGATACTTTTGCTTCCTGCCATGGTGACTTCCATAGGGAGGGGAAAGTGGCTTCCCACAGAAGAAGAAATAAGGTTGCCATCCCTAGAAACCTTCAGAAGAAGATAGTGTACCTCCATGAAAGGCTCATCTAGATCTTTCAGGAGAATTCAAGGCACATCCCTGTGTACACCAAGGGCTAGTCCACATTTAAAACTTGCGACAGCATAGCTGTATCGGAAGAGCCGCGTCACTGTAAGAGTCCGTGTGTAACCGTACTATGTCGATTTCTCCCGCCAACACAGTAAAACCACTCAAACAAGTGGAGGTAGCTACGTCGGTGGGAGACGCTCTTCCATGAACGTAGCTCCGTCCACACAAGTGTTTATGCTGGCAAAACTTAATTTGCTAGTTTGCAGGTTTTTTCCACACCCCAAAGTGACGAAAGTTGTGCGGGTGTAGGTGATCCCTGACAAACCCAACCACAATGTCCCTACCCCCACTGTCCCACTATACAGTGGAATGAAAAGCAAATAACTCCTCTACTGCCCTTTGTTGCGCCAATATTTCTTCTAATACAAGTAAATGAATGTCAAGTCATTAGCAGCATGTTGCTAAATTGGGGGCAAATGGGAAAAAAATTTACACGCTTACCCAAGGTTCCTTCCCCTGCACCGGACTTGCCCAGGCTCAGCTGCCAGGAGAGCAGAGTCTCAAATAGCTTCTGGCTTTCAGCCTAGCTGGACTCACAGGTGGCATGTCCCTCATCTTCCTCCTCAACCTCCCCCTCACAGTTCACACCCCGGGCCTATGACTCAGGTTCCTTGGAAGTAACCATGGTGGTGCGTGGCGTGCAGCTTGGCACTCCACATCTGTTGGCTTCCCTGGCCTTCTGATATGTCTGTTGCCGTTCCTCTCTTTCCCCCCAGCACTGCTGGCCCCTCTGACATCCTTTCTTCTGCATCCCTGTTTCTACGGCTGGACTGTATCTGTGCATGCGCAGCCTCTTCCCCAGAAGATTTCATTTTTTCCCCCCACAGAAACCTGAAACCTTCGGACGAAACAAAACATTTTGGTCAAATTTTCATGGGGATAGAAACACGGTCGTTTCTCAGCCAGCATTAATCAATAGGCACTTGGCAGGGCACCGCAACGCAGCGAAGGGGAAATCTCACTATGTAACGTGCTTTCTTTTCTCATGGAAGAGTTGCTGGGGCTCATGCATTCAGCTGCCGGGGGCTAAAAACCAAGTTTTTACTTCCATAACTAACACCACAAGCCTAGAGAGGCCGGGATTCAACCGTAGCAAGCCCTGGCAAAAGTTAAGCCCTGTTACATCTGCCTTGAGTCCCTTAATACAAGGGAAACAAACAAGGAGTCCTATCCAAGGGATGTCCCTTATTTTTTGTCTCTGTACATCTCTGGGAGTTGCTGTAAAAAGCAGTGTGAAGTCCCCAGGCAAACATAGGTGCTTACTGTTAATTATGATTAGCGTTTAATAATATATAATAATTGAGTTTAATTATTATATCTCCTATATACAATAGTAAAATAAATAATAATGGAGAAACTATTATTATACTATGAGGAGGAGGGGTGGGATGCGGGTGCTAAGAAAATGAGCTTATTTTTAAAACACAACGTTGGCCATCTTGGTCAGGCTGACCCCATTAGCCTGCCGTCCCAAGGAGGAGCAGCAAGCGTGTCTGTCACCAGGATCCCCGAACAAACAAAAGCAATGCTGGATTCCCTGCAACTGGTTGGTTAGTTGTCTGCTGGGCTCATCGACTCGAATATCTCAGCAATTCGACACGCTAGGACGCTGAGTCATTACCTGCCCCTTGAGGAAGCCGAGCAATTGTTCATAACAACAGGACAGGGCGATTACAGGCGTGTAACACCCACAGGCTCACCAAACGTGATTCTGACACTGAGAACGAAACCATGGTGAGGGACGGCCGCCAAATGTACCAGCTAAATCTTTCAATTCACTTCCTCCCCCAGACTCTGAATGAAACTTTGATAAAGTTCATTAGACCGCCCCAGTCAGGGTGCATCATTTGCACCGGTCATAATTTCTTGCCAATCATTCTTACCTCTCCCGGGCACCAGTACGCCATTTGGGGCTCTAGAGCGAACACGCTCCAGGGGCCAGCTAACTGTGCCGAGTCCTCTGATAAGACAGTGAGCCTGCTCCTTTCTAAGTGCTCTCTCTTTATGAACACACCAGCCAGTCACCACTGGTTTTATAATGAGGGGATGCTGGAACAGCTGCACCAGGACAATATTTGCTTTTTCAGACGCTGGCTTCTTTCTGGTACTATATATGCATCTTTGCAGGGCCAGCTCTGCCAGTCCATCTCAGGCCCAACCTAGATGCCCCGCTGCTAATCCAGGCCTGCGCTGCCACACCCAGAACTCTGTCTATGCCCCACAGTATCTCCCCCCCACAAATATCTTATTCCAAACAGACTCCCATACACACAACTCTCCTAATGCACCTCAGCACTCACCCACAGAACCCACATCATTCGAGGTCAATTTTACCACTGCAGAAGACCTACTAAAGCATCATACTGGTCCAGATCTGTGTCTCTCCTGAGCAGACCACGTCAAAGTCCCTGGCAGTTTATAGATAGCCTACACCACTTGTATTTGGACACAGGATATGAAAGAGCTTGACATTTCATTCACCAGCGACATTTCTGAGCCACAAAGAGCAGATCAAAGGCTGTGTTCAAACCTCTGCAAAGTCCTGGGATTTGGGGATCCAGGATGTTTAGTTTGGCCCAGTAAAAAAAAAAAATGGTCTAGCCTTGTCAGATCTCAAATGGAGATGAGAAAGAAAGAAAGAAAGAAAGAAAGAAAGAAAGAAAGAAAGGCATCCTGTTCAGATCTGTCTCTCATTCCCCCAAAACACTCATTCCTCATTCTCCCATCCCTGCTGAAAAGGATGTTGGAGGAGAAGAGAAAGAAGACACAAGAGGGACTGTATTAAACTGTACTCATGGCAGGGGGCAATGCCATGCCGCCTTGCATTGCACGGAATCTCTCACGGCTAATGTATGAGCTCTTGAAATTGGCAAATTTCACATGCACAAGTTAATAGAGGGGGCTGAGTCTAAAGCCAGATACAGCTGGAACAAGAGGGGAAAAAGCATCAGGTTTCCAAGGACCCTGACGCCACCTCCTTCAGCAGTAGATCTCTGGATTTTCTGCATAATCTCTGTGTATATATATATATAAATCTATCACACCCCAGCATCTTTGCAGGGAGCAGCCACAGCAGCAGCAATCAAGCAGCGTTTTAGGTCGTTCCTGGCACTTAGCCAGTGACAGTCATTCCCCCACGATGTGGGAACTCCGTTCAGTAGCCTTCTCCCGGGCTGTCTTTGCTGAGTTTCTGGCCACACTGCTCTTCATCTTTTTTGGCCTGGGCGCTGCCCTCAACTGGCCTTTGGCCCCGCCAAACATCCTGCAGATCTCACTGGCTTTCGGACTGGCCATCGCCACTCTAGTCCAGGCCCTGGGCCACATCAGCGGGGCACACATCAACCCAGCGGTGACAGTGGCTTGCCTGGTGGGCTCCCACATCTCCTTCTTCAGAGCCGTCTTCTACATGGTGGCACAGCTCCTGGGGGCGGTGGCTGGGGCAGCAATTCTGCACGAGCTGACCCCACCGAACATCCGGGGACAGTTGGCCATCAACAGGGTAAGGACTCCGCCGATGCACTGGCTCTCGGGGGATAGAAGTGGTGGATGGGTGAGGATTTTAGGGAAACTCAGGCAAGTGAAGCGAGGTCACCGAGATCTGGGAACAGAACCCTGGAGACCTGCTTCCTGGACTTCCTTGCTCGAACTATTCTCCCACCTAGTGCTGAAACCAGAACCCAGGTGTCCTGACCCCATGTTCCAACCATTAGACCACACTCCCTTTTAGTAGTGGAAACAAAGCCAAGCAGTTGTGACTCCCTCCTCCTGCTAGGAACAAATCCAGGTGTCCTCACACCCAGTATTGTGTCCTGACATCCAGGATTATGCCCCAGCTACTAGTCTGTACTTCCTTCTAGCTGCAGAAATAGAACGGAGAGGTCCGGACTCTCAGTCCCCCCCTCCCTCAAGCATTCCCCAGTGCTGCCTGTAAGGCCAACCAGCAAAAGTGAGGAAATTCACAGCCAAGAAATCCTTTTGACAGAAGAGGCGTTACAAGTTCCGAGCTTTGCACACTTAACCCTTCTCGCAGAGCATATTCCATAGCTCAGTGTGGGATGCAGTCTGTCTCCCTGCCACATTACATCTTGTCAGTATTTCCAAGGTGCTGGTTCCAGACCAGAAACCCTGGCATCGGAGCTGGCACAACAGGTTCTTGTAATACAATAGCTGCTTCGCATGAGACAATGTCACTTAATGTTCTACTTTCAAAGGTTGGTAGCAAATGCAACTGGTTAATCACAATGGCCGGTAGACACCCCTGCGGCCTGACAGGGCCACCTCTGAGCCTCACCTGCCCTGGTATGTAGCAAGTGAGAAGGATCTGACTCTGGTTTCATACATTGTGCAACAACAAACCCACAGGACCAAAACTCAGGGAAACATTTAAAGCTCTGATAGATAGGCAGAAAAACCAGGGAACTTGAGGAGTTGTAGCTAGATCCCCCAGCTGATGCCCTGTCATTAACATGCAGGATCTCAATTCTCCATGTGCCATCATTTTTACCTGGAAAATAGGAGTGGCAAAGAGGTTAAGATGCTACAAAATCAGACTCCACTTTGCAAGGCATAAATGGCACAAGGTGGAAGCCGCTGGAAGACCTGGCCCTATGCTGCCTAAGAAGGAAAAGAAAAGCATCCATAACAGAACTTCCAGTTTGCCTCATTTTGTCAACAGTCTTGAGATATTTGATGTCTTTTTTTAAATCCCCAACTTCTAGAGTCGTGTGATTTTGAAAGACTCGGCTTGTTTCTTTAAAACATGTAAGTTTCCAGCCCTCGTAGCTGTAGAAAAAAGCTTGAAAATGTCTCTAGTGTATCCTTCAAATTTAAAAATTAGGCAGCTCTGAAAAAGAACCCCAGATGTATTTTTTTTAAAAAAAATCTCATGATGTTTTTAAGCCAGTCTCACGACTGGGGGGAGGGGGGAGGTGTGGCGAGAGGCAGACTTGTGTCTTTGAATGCTTGCATCGCGAGACTGTATCCCCAGCATTCTCGCTATGTAGGCCTTGCTCCCCTGTGCCATGGCCCTCATGGAGTCATTTACAGGAGCACAAACACTACAGATTCGATTCTTGTCTGATAGAAACTGGCCTGGCTCCCCTGGCCCAGATTCTTAGTTCACATTCACACCAGCGCCGTAAAGGATTTTAAAGTGGGAGTCGATTATATTCACACTCATTTTAAGTCCCTTTGGACTGCTAGAGAATGAACCCATTGATTTCCATTTTGGCTGTCAATTGGGCCCAACCAGGCTGACTCAGAAAGGACACATGCTATAGTCATTATGGCAATAGCCTAGGCTTCGGAAGATCTGGGTTCAAGTCCATCTTCTGTCACAGCTTTCCTGTGTAATCGTAGCCTCTCTGTGCCTCAGTTTCCTTATATGTAAAATGGGAATAATAGCTCTTCTATACTTTAAGGTATTTATACTCGCAATGAGAGCTCAGGCAGCCCAAAGTGCCCGGGGCCCCACATATTGTTCAATTACCCAGTGACATCCAGTGGTACGGCCCCTTACATTGGATTAAGGAAACACAAGCTGCCATTTACATTGCAAAACAGATAGCGGAGATATTATGGCAAAGTGTGCTCAGATTAGGGTTAGTGAGATTGCTGAACAGAGAGACTGTCTGGAAAGGTTGACCTGGAACATATACATTCTGGGTGCATGTTGTTTGCATTGATAAATGCAAAGTAATGCACACTGAAAAACATAATCCCAACTATACATATAAAATGATGGAGTCTAAATTAGCTTTTTCCTTTCAAAAACGAGATCTTGGAGCTGTGGATATGTCTCCAAAAACATCCACTCAATGTGCAGCGGCAGTCCAAAACACTAACAGAATGCTGGGACTCATTAGGAAAGGAATGAATAATAAGATAGAAAATATCACAGTCTCTATATAAATCCATAGTACACCTACAGCTTGAATATTGCATGCAGACCTGGTCACCCCATCTCTAAAAAGATATATCAGAATTGGAAAAGGTACTGAAATGGGCAAAAAATAAATGGATTGGGATATGGAAAATGATTAGGGGCATGGAAAAGCTTCCATATGAGGAGAAATTAATAAGATTGGGTTTATGCAGGTTGGAAACACAAAGAGGAGATATGATAGAGGTCTATATAATCAGGACTGGTGTAGAGAAAGTGAATAAGGAAATGTTATATACTCCTCCAAACACAAGAACGAGGGGTCACCAAATGAAATTAATAGGCATCAGATTTAAAATGAACAAACGGAAGTTTTTTTTCACACAGTGCACAATCAACCTGTGGAACTCCTCGCCAGGGGATGTTGTGAAGGCCAAGACCATAACAGGGTTCCAAAAAGAACTAGATAAGTTCATGAAAAATAGGTCCATCCGTGGCTATTAGCCTGAATGGGGCAGGGATGCCAAACTGTGCTCTGAAGAGTCCCTAGCCTGTGTTTGCCAGAAGCTGGGAATGGACAGCAGGGAGATCACTGGATGATTCCCTATTCTGTTGATTTCTTCTGAAGCACCTGGCATTGGCCACTGTGGGTAGACGGGATGGACCATTGGCCTGACCAGAATGGCTGTTCTCATGTTCTCTTTGTTAAGCTAAGCAGATTGAGTGCTTTGAGTCTATCTCTATGTTCTCTCCTTTCATCGTTCTCATGGCTCTTCCTGAATCTTCTCCGATTTATCACAATCCTTCTTGAATTGGGCGCACCAGAACTGGACACAGGATTCCAGCAGTGGTGCCAGCCTCAGAGGTAAAATAACCTCTCTACTCCTATCCTAGAGTCTCCTGTTTATGCAGCCCAGGATCACACGAGCCCTTCTGGCCATAGTGTCCCATTAGACACAAAGGTCTCTTTGAATCACTGACCCGCCCTCTTCATAAGGGACCGGGGAAGAGCTTGCATTTGTTACTGACAAGTGGCTTTCTTCTTGTTCCAGCTGCACAATGACACGACTCCTGGTCAGGCCGTCACCGTGGAGCTCTTCCTCACCTTCCAGCTGGTGCTGTGCGTTTTGGCGTCCACCGACGACCAGAGGAGTGACCACGTCGGCTCTCCGGCCTTGTCCATTGGCCTCTCAGTCGCCACGGGCCACTTGCTGGGGGTGAAGCCTTTGCTCTTTAGATCCGTTTTGCACGCGTGCCTGCATCCCAGATAGTTTAACCAGGCTGTGTACTCTACAGAGGAGAGGAAGAATGGTCCAGTGGCTAGGATGCAGATTTATGAAACCTGAGTTTGGGTCTTTGTTCTGCCACAGCTTTCCCCTGTGACCTCTGTGCCTCAGTTTCCCAGCTGTAAAATGGGGTCAGGAGCACTTCCCTGCCACTAAGGGGTGTTGTGAGGCTAAGGCCATTAATAATTGGGAGGTGCTCAGAAACGAGAACGTTCTTTGTACAGAGCCAAACCCGATGCTGTCATGAGGCATGAGTACATTAAAAATAATAAACACCCAACACAGATCGCTCCAACCCCAGACGCAGCAGAAACCAACATATTGATTCCCTCCAAGATCTCAAAGCCCTTTGCAGATATGAATGATCCCCTTTGGGATCTCCATACTGCAAAGGAGGAAATTGATGGGACTCGCCCAACGTCTCCATAGCACAGCTGGGAAATAAAGGTGGAAACCTGTGCTTTACCAAGTAGGCCATGGGTTCGATAAGTGGTCACAGCCGTAGGCGCTGGAGGGAAACTCCCAGCTACTGCAGGGCCAGCGTCTTCCAGCAGGAGCCAGTGAGAGAATTTACCTCCCGCAAATTCTACTTTTGCCAGGAGTGAGGGAACGGCATGATACCAGCTCTTCGACTGGTTGGCGAAAGATGCCGGCCTCTCTTTTCCTAGAACAACGCAGCCTGGAGGGCAAAAAGCTTGTGCCAATGAATGAAGCATGCTAAGAACAGGGCTAAGATATTTTAAAATAGTCCTCTTGCTGAAAGGGCGTGGTGGGTAATAACATGCCTCTTTTTTCCCCTAGATCCACTTCACTGGCTGCTCCATGAACCCCGCCAGATCTTTCGCCCCAGCTGTGATAATAGGAGATTTCAGCACCCATTGGGTAAGAATTTACACACACACACACACCCAACTCCTCAGAGGGAGTTTGGACAAAAGTTTCTGGTTTGGGTCCAAATGTCTGTGGATATCAAGGTGGAGCATATACAGATGCATGCATGTGTGGATGGAAAGGTTATGGCCATGGGCAAATTTTGAACCACAGCAATTCCCAAATGCAGAGTGAACTCAAGGCTAGGTAGCTTGAAGATCAGATTCAGATCTATAATGACCTGGTGTCCATTTCAAGTTCCAGCTAAATGTCTCCTGTAGCTCATTCAGGAACCTTCTTTCTTCTCTCCCCATCTCCCCAGGTCTTTTGGCTAGGGCCCTTGGCTGGTGCAGTGGCAGCCTCGCTGATCTACAGTTACATTCTGTTCCCACACCCCAAGACCCTGTCGGAGAGAATCGCCATCTTCAAAGGCTTGGAGCCTGAGGAGGACTGGGAAGAGCGTGAAGTTCGCCGGAGGCAGTCGATGGAGCTGCATTCCCCACAGACCCTACCGAGGGGCATGACAGAGAAAGTCTAGGAGCTCGGAATATTCTTTGGCATCTGCTCTAGAGACAATCGCGTGTTCAGACAGGTGACAAACACACTTTGCCCCCCTATGGCCACGGGGTCAACATGCCACCATCAGCCCGGAAGTCGCCCTACGGGGAGATACCCAACGAGCCACAGAAGGTTGGCTCCCGTTGCTAACTCTCTCTGTTCAGTGCCGCATTTTTCGCGCCCTCGGTGAACTATGACTTTGGTGCCCCCACACCCCCACATAGAAGAGAGAACATCTTTTTTTAAATAGAGAAAAAGATTCACTTCCGTCTAATTTGGTGCCCCTCAAAGCCTGGCGCCGTAGGCGTCCGCCTCATTCACCTGTGGTTGTACCGGCCCCCGGTCTCTGTGCCTCTCTCCCTCCACAATTCACATAACCTTCCTTATACCCTCCTTCATTCCACCTTTAGGTTGGGTGCAATGGGAGAACTGTCCGATCACACCCTCTTGGCCCAAACCAAGCATTGGAACATACTCACAGGACTCTTGGGTCCAATTCCCAGCTCTGCCATCAAACATCACATGGCAAGTCGCTTCTTTTCTCAGCCCCTCAGTTTCCTCGTCTGTAGATCAAAGGTAACACTATTTCCCAACTCACTGAGCTGTCATGCAGACATATTAACATTTGCTGAACATTTCATATTAGCATTTTTATTATTCTTGCCACTGAATGGGGTGAGTTGATACAATAGCCACCCTGATTCCTTATTGCCACCTGTTCTGCCCAGTCCATTTCCCATCTGTCCCATGCCTCTCTCACTGATGTGACTTGCACCCAAACTGGAGTTTATTCCACATAATGAGCAAAAAATGCAGGGCAGATTCTATGCTGGGACCAGAACAGCACAAGAGTTTTTTCACATAAATGAAGACTACGTCATTCATCCTACCGCAAGGGCTTTTATTAACTCTATCTGGCTTCCAAAGGGGTAGCCGTGTTAGTCTATTGTAGAAAGACAAAAGAGTCTTGTGGAACTTTTAAAGACTAACAGATTTATTAATCGCATGAGCTTTCGTGGGAGAAAATCCCACTTCGTCAGACGCTTGTTACTCCGGTCTTCCTGCTCACATGGTTCTACAGGTGCACCCCTTTTGCTGGTGTTCCCCAGAACCATCTCCAAGCTTGTTCCCTAGACATTTTCGTTCAACCTTTATTCACTATATTCCCCAGATCCTTCTTATCTCTGCTCTAAATTTTTGCAGGCACCCTTGTGAGGCTCTTAAATAGTAGCCACATCCCACCCTGGAAGGTAAAGCAGGGATGGGTTAGCCTGTTCTGTGTCAGGACTAAAAATATGACTCCTTGCCCCTATGTCTGTTCCTCCAATCAAAAGTGTTTCTTTAAAAACAAACAAATAAAATCCAACCTTCCCCTGCCTTTTTGAAGATTGAACTAAAGTGATTTAATTCACTGATTTAGAACATGATTTGGATTAGTAGCAAAAATTATCATTTAAATCACCAGTTTTCTTTTCGTTTTTACAAAATATTTCTTATTTTAGGTTCATAAGGAAAACTTAATTCTCACTGCCTGGCTGGCAAAAGAACCCAGGAAATTTACCCAATGAGAGGGCATAAGTAATGACTGTATATTTATTCAGATTCTTCATTTTTACAAAACAAACAAGGAATCTTGTGGCACTTCTAAAGACTAGCAAATTTATTTATCACATCAGCTTTCATGGAAGAAAATTCCACTTCGTCAGACACTTTGACACTTTGATTTTCTCCCAGAAAAGCTCGTGCGATAAATAAATTTGTTAGTCTTTAAAAGTGCCACAGGACTCTGTTTGTTTTGCTGACCTAGGCTAACACGGCTCCCTCTCTGGATCTTGTCTTCATTTTTACATTCCACTACTAAACATCAGTGATTGTTCTCTTTCTGCTTTAGACATTTAATTTATTGTTCACCGTGATTGAAACCGGACGAAGCCATGGAAATGAATTTCTAAAATATGGTTGAATATCTGTTGCGTTAATTTCAAATAAAGCACCTTAAATTTGCCTTTATATATCAGATCAATAAAATAACAGATTCACATTTATATAGTATGTTTCATCCCACAATGCTTCGCAAACGACTTCCATATAAATCCTTATTCTGCACTCTTTACACTGACTAGTAATTTATTCCAAGAGTAAAGGTATTCATCAATGTGAGAACAGATGGTAAAAGTGGATCCATAATGGTCACCAGAGGCGGCCTTTGGCTATTGGGAGCCCTAGGCGAAGGCCCATTGCAGGTCCCCCTATAGGCCTATGGGGACCCCTCTGTGGCCCCTCTCCCTTGTCCCCAGCCCCCCTTGCCACCCCAGTACCCCCTCTGGCCCCAGCTCCCCCCATGTGGCCCCAGCTCCCTGAGCCAGTTCCTCCTCCTGCTGCTGACGGAGGCAGATGTGGCTTTTGGGGTAAGGAACGCAGCCGATGGGGCCCCTTATTCCTCGGGGCCCTAGGCATTCGCCTGTTTCGCCTACCCCAAAAGCCGCCTCTGATGGTCACTCATCCACAAAATAAAGAACATTTCCTTACCAGTACTCCAGCGGGTCACATTTTTATTACACACTTGGGCCAGTTTCAGATATACACTACACATGTTACTGTAACAACCTCATTAGGCCAAATTATCAGTGGGCAGAAAGCAGCCTACACCAGCTGAGAATCTGCCCCCACCTCTTTAGTAGATTTATGTTGATTTATGCCAGATAGGGATCTGGTCCCATTGACTGCAACGGGACTTCAACAATTTACACCAGTTGAGAATCTAACCCACCGACTTCAAGGGAGTTACACCAATAGAGATAATGGCTTCTTGACTGAGAATCTGCTCCGGTTTGCAACAACAGTCGCCCTAGAATTACGCTGATGCAACTCTGACCACAGATCTACCCCGGGGTCCCAAAAATCAAAGATTACCTGAAACTGGAACCCTAGACAAGCTGAACTAGACTAACACGGCTCCCCTTTGGAACTTGTTTTAAGAAGCGGCTCGTCAACAGCATCAATTTCCGAGGAATCCCGCAGGCTGACGGGGTGACTTATAACCGACTCTACCACCAGCTATCGAAGGTGCTCAGAAGCATTTGTAAGGGCATCTCTGTGACACGCATTAACCCTTTGTAAGCCGTTTATTAAGGGCCCCTCAAAGCATGAGTGGCACACCAAGAAGGAAAGGGAAACATTGCACAGAATAACCTTTTCCTCTCCCTGACTTGAGGTTTATCCTTGGGTATTGGTGCTCACTTCAGGCCGCACTTGTGTTCTGCTGAAGGGCACAGCTGGTCACTCTGTGAAACACGGGTGCTATAGAAATGCAAGATCAATATTGCTTCGGAAATGCTCAGCCCTGGCTGCTCTGAAATCGTCCCAAGCCATCAAAATGAACCTGTCCTTTTAACCCCCAAACCAGCAATCTGGCACCAATTAGGCACATACTCAGCATGAAAGGCTGCCGCAAAGGTCTTTTATCTCTCTTAGCCAGCTATCGTCTGGATTACTTTGGCCATTACCCTGTGGCCCGTGGGCTAGCTGCCTGTGGGGATCTCACACAGCCCCATAACCTGCTTCCCTTCGCTCCAGCCACTTTCCCATGGCTGCTGTCTGTGGAGAATAATATTAATACCCAGCTCTTAGCAGACTGAAAAGCATTTTATCCCTATTTTACAGATGGGGAAAATGAGTCGTGGGTTGGATGAAAAACCCAGAGCTAAGACCAGAAGCCAGAGTTATGCCACACTAGCTACTAGACCATACGGCCTCTCGTTTCATCCAGCGACCACGCGGCCTCTTGATTGGTTTGCTCTTTGAGGAGAGCAAAAACTTGTCAGCTGTTTGACATCGTTTATCAGTGGACATTTGCTCATTCCCACAATTCTCTTGCGGGTCTTAGGACATTTGCTGTATTTCTTAAGCTGCCAGCTGATGTGTGTGATTAGGTGACACCATCAACTCACATATAAGAAAAAAAGTAAGTTTCTTATATGGCTGCCAAGAAAATTTTGAAAATTTGAACTCTAAAAGGCTACGATACTGGAAGGCAAAAGTCTCTCTCTCTCTCTCTCTCTCTCTCTCTCTCTCTCTCCTCAGATTTTTAGGACCCCACTCATGATTTTTCAACCACTTGGGACTGACAATTCAGCATTTGAAAATCTGGTTGCGTGCAATTGTGTTTTGCTGATAGCAAACTGGGATTTTCTCCCACAAAAGCTCATGCAAAAAATAAATGTGTTAATCTTTAAAAGTGCCACGGGTCTCCTTGTTTGGTTTTTCTGGAACAAGTTTGCAGAGGACACCAGAAAGTCAGTCTGTGGGCACATGGTTTGAAAGATACCTGCAGCACCATTGTAAATAGTTACTTTAATAAAGAGGCAGTTTAGTTGAACAAATATGGATTTCTCACATGTGATTTCATTGGAAACAACATGATCGCACATATTAGAGTTGTGTTTCTCATGTGACAGCTGCAGCTGCCAAGGGGGTCTCGAAAGACGATCAGGGAGGTTAGGAAAACCTGAAAATTGTATTACAGTCTAAAATAAAGAAAATCTCTTTCCCCCCAAGCTCTGCACATGCTTACTCTTCAAGAGCAAATATTCCCCGCCGAACTCCAGAAACAATCCATTATAGCAGGAAACATTTTTATCCTTGTTACATTTTTAATCTTGCTTTTATAGGAAATGTAAGAGGATTGCGAAAGCTTTTGAGTGAACCTTGGGGTCACAGCCGGAAAGGCTGAGAAACGTGGTAACAGCGAATGCAAAAGTTGTTCGAGAACTTGAGAGATTTCATATTCCTGTTGGCAAGGATTCAGTCAGCAGTCAGTCAGCTTCTGTACCAGCCTTGGGGCAGGCTCCTGGGAAGCAAGGCACGAACCCCACATTGATTGTCGAGGTCTATACTTAGATTTCATGACCAACTGCCAAGTGTAAACTCCTTAAAGACTGTAACAGCCTTATCAGGGAGTCACAGACAGTTCCCTTGATTTCTCAGATCTCTCTTGTTCAGATGAGCCTGCCTTTGCTATAGATCAGAGGGGCGCAGCCTGCACCCTGCAGGAAATGCTTATCAAGCCCTCCTGGGCAGAGCACAGCAGTCGCTCCCACCTCCTACCTGCAGTGGTCATCCCCTGTCCGGAGAATGGCAACTGCCCCCCTCCCACCACCTTGGCTCAATGGTGCCCCGGCTGGAGCATGGCGGCCACACTCCCCTCCCGGCCCGGGTCAGAGCCCGAGTTGCTTTGTGATGTGAGTCAGAAAACTATGGTGGACACAGCTCACAGAATTATAGAAGATGAGGGTTGGAAGGGACCTCAGGAAAGATCTAGTCCAATCCCTTGTTCAAATCAGGACCAGCCCCAACTAAACCATCCCAGCCAGGGCTTTGACAATCCACACATTAAAAGGATGGAGATTCCAGCCCTCCCTAGGGAACTCATTCCAGGGCTCCACCCCCCTCGGAGGGAAAAAGTTTTTCCTAATATCCAACCTAGACCTTCCTGACTGCAAAACGTAAGACCATGGCTCCTTGTTCTGTCATCCGTCACCACTGAGAACACCCTCGCTCCATCCTCCCTGTACCCCCTTCAGGTAATCGAGGGCTGCTGTCAAATCCCCCCTCGTTCTTCTCTTCTGCAGACTAACCAAGCCCAGTTCCCTCAGCCGCTCCTCATAAGACATGTGCTCCAGCCCCCTCCTCATTTTTATTGCCCTCCGTTGGACTCTCTCCATTTTATCCACACCCTTTCTGTAGTGGGGGCCCAAAACTGGACACAGAACTCCAAATGTGGCCTCACCAGTGCCGAAAAGAGGGGAAAATCACTTCCCTCCATCTGCTGGCAACGTTCCTACCAGTACAGCCCAATATGCCATTAGCCTTTTTTGCAGTAAGGGCACATTAAGTTCAAGCCCAGGTCACCAGACTCTGGAGGGGACGTGAGGTATAAATACATTAAAGCTTCTGAGATGTTCAGATACGATGGTGATGAGGAGCAGATAAGAACTACAGATAGCTTTTCCCAGCATTCATTCGGCTAGAATCCGGGAACAGCCAGTGTTCCACGAGTTCAAATCCGTACTGAGGCAATGCTTGCAATTGGTTCTGTTTTGTCCTTCACCCCAGGGGTCTGTGTCCTAGGTACAGCACAGAAGTGGAAGAGCAACTGGTGGCCTGAGTGCAGCTCTGACATTGTAAATACATTGTAGAGGGAACCCTGCCATCTGTATTAGCAAAAGGCTACAGGGCTAGATGGAAAAACAGGAACCACTGGACAAACAGACCTCGCCAGGTAGGATCACCTGTAGGGAACATGACCTGTGTCAAAGCTTTCAGACTCCCAGTTCCCTCTGCACCGAAAGAAAAGGAGAGCAGTCCACAGTTTTCCGTCCTGTGAAAATTCTCAAGAAAGTAGCAAAATTTTCCAGTCCCGAATAGAGACAATAAGTCAAAATTGCCAAAAAAAAATTGAGAACTGAAAAATTAATCGAGTTGTGTCTATGAAGAGGTTCCTTTCTGAAACGTTCATTTCAGTTTGGGCCGTTGTTATTTCAATTCCTTTTTTGTTTACAATCATGAGCTCGCGTTTCGAAATAAAGAGTTGTTCCAAACCTGAAATACTGAATTTCTCTTTTAGCACACGTCCTCTTTTCCTAATCGTTGCTTTTAAACCTGCCTCTGTCCTCTGAGACTTCTGGTTTCAAATCAACACATTGCCCCATTTACTCTACATTATGGCTCTGGCCTGCTTCACCAGCCTTGGTATTCAAGCACTGCTTAATTTGTAAGAAAAGTGAAGCTGCGGCTTGAGCCATTTTTTTGCTGACATGGCAAGCCACAGTGCTACAGCCATGAACTGCCAAGCTACGGATGCCGGGCTCAGCTCTAGTACAAATTAAGCACTGGATTCAGGACAGCATAGGGATTTGAACCCAGGTCCGTCATGAAGGGGGCTCAGCCTCTAACCACCAGACCATTCCCTCTCCCCCAGAGTCCTGACAGCTGACTCAGCCACCTTGCGTGTGACAGCTGTGTATGGTGGAGAAATGGAATCTGCTGCTCTTGCAAGATCCGTAGGGAGATAAAAGAAGCCACTGCGACTTTCCTCCTAACTTTCCACCCAGGGCCAGAATTACAAGTCCTCATCCCTCCCAGGTCTTTTCACTCCTTCCCAGCTGGCGCCTGGCCCTCACCAGCCACAGGGCCTACCAGCATCTGCATCAAGGCACTCTTGCCTCATTCTCCACGAGCTGACGGCACCTCTCGTTGATATCAAAGGCCGGCCTCCTGTGCTGGCTCTGCACTTGACGGCTGAATTTCCAGTCCAACAGGGACACTGGAAGTCCACATGCAGAACCGGATTTTCTGGGACCACGACCGTTCTGCAGAACACATTGCATTTTTGCAGTGGTCATTTCATGCCGGGGAAAGGTGCTAGGACAGATAGTCTTGGAGGGAGAAGTTCTTGAATTGCCCTCAGCTACCGCAGGGGAACCTTCACGTACACAACATTGCATTAATCTGGGCACACACAATATTTCCCTTTAATCCCGCAGCAGTGTGTCTTCTCCCTAAGTCAGCAGGAAGTCTTACTGCAGAATGAATTTTGTTCACCAGCATGGTCCATTCATTCTTGGCCTCCTAGGCTATGTCTACACTCGTTAATTTAGGTCGACTTAGCTAAATCAACTTAAAGTCAACGTTAAGTCGACTTTGTTAAATCGACTTAGCATGTCCACATCTAAATTTTAAGTCGACTTAGAGGGGAACTTACAAAGTCGACCTAGAGCATCCACACTGGATGCCTAGGTCGACTTCTAGGGGCTAGGTGGACCTGGGAGAGGTCCATGGTGGCAGGGGGGGCACCCCTTGCCAAGTGCCAGGGGTTCAGCCTTTGCCCCATTGTACCTGGGTACAATGGGGCAAAGAGGGACAAGGACCCTGGCAGGGCATAGGGACAGGGTGGGCAGGGGGGCATGCCAGGCTCCCCCTGTGCCACCCCCCCCCCAGCAGGGAGGGCAGTGGGGGAGTCCTGGAGAGCCCTAAATCGACTGAGAGTCAACTTAGAGCTACTCTGCATCCACACTGGCTTAAGTCGACTTAAGCCTAAAGTCGACTTTAATCGAGGTTTAACAAAGTCGACTTAAGGAAAGTGTAGTGTAGACGCAGATTAAATTAAGTCGACTTAATTTACAAGTGTAGACGCACCCTTAGAGCCCAGATGACCTCGTGAGGTCCCTTCCAACCCTATTATTCTATGATTCTATGAAATCTGGCCCGGGCATCTTGAGGAACCAGCTTGCAAAACTTTCACCAAACTATGCCAATGGGCCAGCGGGGTTGGGCATTTCTAGTCTTAAGAGACATGATTTTTAGTTCGTTTTGCTTACAACTGAAGAGCCACAGAGCTGGGGGAACATGCTTATTATGAATTCTGCTGTATCCAATCCATAGTTATCTAGGAACTTATGGCTACATGCTTAGAATTTCGGCTTAGAACAGCAGCTTGCTGAGTGCTTCAGCGTGTGGGGGCAAGAGGAATAAAATTCAGTTTTCTTTCACTATTAAAGCACAAGTCCTTGAGTTTTAAACTAAAGAGGAATCTCCCCAAGCTTTTACCCTTAGAGGGAATAGAACACATGCTTCTGGATCACTCTGCAGAGTGAGTCCACACAGGGGTTGCTCACCCACTGCTGGCATGCAGCTGCCTCTGGGCTGGAGTGGAAGAGTTGTTAGCAATGCTATGAAAGAGTTTTCACAAGGAAAAGATAAACGGCGGAGAGAATTTTAGGGTGGTGGGATGTAATTAGTCAAGTTGGAATTTAACTAGATAATTCCCACAGCCTTGCAAGAACAAAAATGTTCTGGGACTTGTAGCAATCACGAGAGGGCTCTGCCAACTCTGCTACTGTGAAACAGGGTTTTGTCCAACCAGAGATCTCAGCAATTAAATGTCAGCACCACACCAGCTTCCCACAATACAGAGTTCAGAACCTTCCCCCGCTGCTCTTTTAGAGACCCCCTTCCTTTTTTATTTTGCTCTGGCTGAGCAGCCTGACTTGGGAAGAGAGGTATAAATCTGGAATTATTCCCCTTCAAACCCAAGGGGTTTATACTGGCATCATGGAGATGTAAAATCTGACCCTTGACCTTCTTAAAGGGTTAAAAAAAATGGAAAATTGCCAGGTGAAGGGCACATGCACACACACACCTCCGCCCCCTCTGCTGAAAGCATCCAGACCTGGCTCCTGCAGCGTTAGTAAAATCTGCACTACTGTGCTCATAAAAGTAAAACTGCAGCGTCTTGCCATGCTCTGGGATAGAAAGAAGCAGGGAACTGCAGAAAGAGCGCAGGGCCAGGTTCCCAAGGACTGGCCTCCCCAGAGAGCCTCACCTCTACGGAAGTGCCTAACGCAGGTGCAGATGTTCAGAATCAGTGGCCCAGCTGCCAAGCCCTTGTGGAAATCCGCCCCCCTGAGCAGGGAGCTGAGCCATTTTGAAAAGCAGGCCCTGGCTATGGAGGCAAAGTTCTTGAAAAGCTAGGCACCAGCAGGTTGCATAAGCTGCAATGAGCCAGGCAGCGGTGTTACCATGAATGGCAGTTTAACTCCCGTATCCACATGTTGCTACTGCAGAGATCCCCTGTGATTTTTAATTCTGGGCACCACTAATCTGCAAGAGACACCCTGCTCTACACATTCCCAAAGCCACTTTACATCCAGAGGATTCTCTGCTGATCAGTGCCCTCCCCTCCATGTCTCTGATATCTGGCTGAAGTTGCCTAGGAGAAATGGCTGGGGACGGGGGGTTGCCCTAGGGTAGCTCAGGTCTTAGACAAAGGGGTGGAAGAAGATGGATCCCTCAGAGAAGCAGACCTGGGGCCTGAGGGGAAAGACCTGTAGCAGAATTCCCCTGCCCTTGCACAGAGCAGCCCACCATAAAACTCAGGAGACCTCTCTAGCATTCCCCCCCTCCGCACCTACTCCAGGCTTGCAAACACTCACATGGGGACATAGAGAAGGGCTTTGTTTATTTACCGGCTGTGTGCGAATCTACAGCTTGCGAAAGCCAAGAGGGTAGAGTCAAGTGTGCATGTGTTTGCAGGCTGCCAGCCAGCTTTCCAAAATAAACTCTGCCAACGCACCTCACCAGCAACACGCCTTTTTTAACGCCTGTCCTGGCCACCCCGCACAGCTCGATCCCACTCCAGCACTTCCCTCCTACTCCGGCCCTGAATGCCCAAGTACCCTCATCCCACAGCACCCCTGTTCTTCGTACCATGGCTCACTGCCAAGCCTTTGCTAGCTGGGATTTCTTTGCTGGGCACCCACCCAGCTCTGCCAACGCAGTTCACCACTGCAGCCCCAGCCGTGGGCTCTTGCCCTCTCTAGCCTTCCCAGTCACACCAGCTGTTATTCCAACCCCAGGCACCTTTCCAACCCGCATTAGCCAGCTCATTCCTCACCCTGTCATTGCAATTCTGCCAGCCCACCTCAACACTGCTCAGCCTGTTGTGAGCTCAGACTGCAAAGCCATGTGCTCCAGGGAATGTGCCCAGTACCCACCTAGCAATAGGCTGTAGCCCAGCAAAACACATTCCAGTAGGGCACTGAGACAGGATTTCACAGCTGGGCGACGAGAAGCCTATTAATCTCCTGTCCCCACAACCACCCAACTGCTGGATGGAACAAGAGCAGCAGCAAACAGGAAAAGATTTCGCTTTAGGTGCTGGAGCCATGTGGGAGATTGAGCTCCGAAGCCTGAGGTCAGGTGCTTCATTTAAATTGCATGTGTGATGTCCCAGTTCTGAGGCCTGAATTCCTCGTGTGGATTGCTGGTCCGCACGATAGAAATCCTCTAGCAAATCCCCACCTCTGTCTCTAACATCCTGCATCAGTTAAGCACCTGGGCCCAGATTCTGATCTCAGATGTGCCTGTATAAATCAGCAGCAGCTGCAGGGATGAGAGTTACTCTGGGCTGACCAGAATGGCCACCAGAGCTTTCCCCATCCAGGCAGCGAAACTGACCAGAAATAAGGAGATTGTCACCTTCAATCTAAGGAGGCAAAAACCCCAAACAGAACGAAACAAAAAACAAATACATCATGTTCCAGTTCCAAAATAAAAGAGAGAAAGAGAGAGATCCTAAGAGGCAGCGACAGGGATCTGGGCAGGGATCAACACCTGGTTGTACAACATGTTATCTAATGACCACAAAGACATTGGATAGGGGCTATTGTCTAGAGTTTAAAAAAAAAAAAAAGGAGAAAGTAAAGCTGCCAATCGTTGGAGTCCTTCACTCCCTGAAAGGCAGTGAAGTTATTTTCAGCTGAAATCTTTTCCAGCTGCCCAAGCGGATTGGGGAGGGTGGGACCAGTTCCTTGGCTCCGCCCACCACCTTGGTAACACAGGTCCCTCCTGCTCCTGTATATATGGCCCTGCACCTTGCTGCTGTTGGGAGAGCCCAAAAACCAACGAGCCAGCCACTTGCTTCTCTCCAACTGGCCCAGTCCTCATCCCACCATGTACAAGGAAATTTGCACCATGGCTTTCGTCCGGGCCATCATGGCTGAGTTCCTCGCCACTATGATCTTCATCTTCTTCGGCCTTGGCTCAGCCTTGAAGTGGCCCTCGGCTTTGCCAAGCATTCTCCAGATCTCGCTGGCGTTCGGCCTGGCCATCGGCACGTTGGTCCAGATGTTCGGCCACGTCAGTGGGGCTCACATCAACCCGGCGGTGACCATCGCCTTCTTGGTGGGGAACCACATCTCCTTCCTGCGGTCGGTGTTCTACGTGCTGGCCCAGCTGATCGGGGCCATCGCTGGGGCTGGCATCCTTTACCTGGTGACCCCCGTCAACACCCGTGGAAACCTGGCCGTCAACGCGGTAAGTCTCTTCCCTGCCCAGGGATGATTCATCGTGCCCACGGCCTCAGCAACCCAGTGCACGGGTTCCCAGCCTTGTGCGAGGCTGACACAAGGGTGAAGGAAGGGCAATCGCTCACTGGTTCGCCCTGGCGCTGGAGATACAATCCAGGTGTACAGAGAGAGATGGGAGCACAGCGGAGGCAGCCTTACTCTACCCAGCTCTGCACAGACAGCTCAGATTTATTGTGCCGTGCAATTAACGAGGTGGGTTGTTTTTCTAAGTGCTTCTCTTATCCTGAGGGCACGAGTGAGTCACCTGCACCTTTCAGACGGGCTTGACTCTAGCTGCAGCCTGTCTTCCTGGAGCCAGGCACTCAGGAAAGCAGGGCAGGCAAAGGAGCTAAGTGAGAACTGGAGGAGAGACCCTCTTAAAATAGTACAGAAAGGAAGATCTCACATAAACCAGGATGAAGGGAGGTTAGGAGCTCTTTAGACCAATGTGCCCAGTACGAGGAAAGTGGTTGGGAGATCTTTTAACACCACTGGGGTGGGGAAGATTGGAGCCCACTTGGACCAGAACGAGGAATATGTTGGACGATCTTTCTCAAGTGTGACTCGTACGAAGAACAAACGATAAATGTGTTGGTCTTTCAAAGTTGCCCCAAGACTCCGTTTGTTTTGCTGACCTAGGCTAGCACCACCACCCCTCGGAGACTTGTCAACAGTAGGGAGAAGGTAGTGTGGAGGCTTCTTGGACCAGCAGAGAGGAGATTGGAGGAAGGGGGGATCTTAGCTTTTAGAGGCAAGAGGGGGAGATTAGAAGCCCCCTTGGACCATTATGGGGGCAAATTTGGGAGCCAGTGGAAGGGGGGCACTGGGAGATCTCTTAGATCAATATTTGGGAGCGTGGGTGTTAGAAACACCAGTTAGGCCTGTCTAAGACATTTTCTGGGCACTCTTTCAGACCAGTATGAGGAGAACAGGCTGTTGGGGGGGTGGGAAGTTGGATGGTTCTTGGAGCCTTCAGCCTCTCTTACAGGAGAGTTTTCCAGGGCTGTGCTTTATTCACAGGTTGCTCTGTGCCCCTCCAAGTCCTTACACCCACCATTAATTTTGGCCCTGAGCCAAGCTGTGCCTTGTAGCCCTTCATTTCCCAGCGCTTCCTCCCCATTTCCCCTCTCCCCATATTCCTAACTGAGCCTGGATCCTTCCCCCACCCAGTTCAGGAGGGAATAAAACAGGTGCAGCAACCGCATGTGGAGATGGCCTATACCACCGCAGTGGCATCCCCTCTGGATCCGCACTACTCCCCCTCATATTCCCAGACCTGGGGGAAATTTACCCCAGACGTAGTCTTCACACCCCCACGGAGGACTGGACATCGCTGGCTGCTCCAGGACAGTTTGGGTGGGTGCCTGATTAGCAAAGAGAGATAACTGAAGGTGAATTTCAAAGGGGTAGCCGTGTTAGTCTATTGTAGAAAGACAACAGAGTCTTGCGGCACTTTTAAAGACTAACAGATTTATTAATCGCATGAGCTTTCGTGGGAGAAAATCCCACTTCGTCAGACGCTTTGAAGATAGGAAAGAAGGTGATAAGTGATTTGCAAATGCCTCAAGGGAAAGGGACTTGCAGATGGATTCAGTGGCTTCTCCTTGCTGGGAGTCTGAATGTTTCTCTTCCTACTGAGGAGGGAATTCCAGGCTCACCCTAACCAGCTCCCGGTAGCAAAACCCTTCCGCCCAGCTCAGCTCAGCCGACTTTTAACAACTGCGTTCGGTCTTCACCGCAGCTCAACAACAACACATCTCCAGGCCAGGCTCTGGTGGTGGAGATCATCCTCACCTTCCAGCTGGGCATGTGCATCTTCGCCTCCACCGACAAACGCCGGACCGACGCCCTAGGCTCCCCGTCGCTGTCCATCGGCCTGTCAGTCACCCTGGGTCACCTGGTTGGGGTGAGTGTCTAATCAGGAATCTGGAGGACCGGGCGGGCAGGGCAGGAGCATTGGCAGTGGGGGAAACCCACAGCGCAACAGTGTCCTGATGGCAGAAGGACCAGAAGGGAGGGAAACGGTCGGGAACCATTTCATTCCCCATGTCCCTTTACAGATCTACTTCACCGGCTGCTCCATGAACCCCGCACGGTCCTTTGCTCCTGCTGTGGTGGTGAAGAGATTCAGCCCTGCTCACTGGGTAAGAATCCCCTGCCGGCAAGAAAGGCTCGCGCCGGGTGGCAGGGACTGGGCCACTGGTCACTGGCAAGTGGGATCAGGGCTGAGGAAAGGGGGTGGTGTTTGAGTACTAAGGAATTTGGGGCAGAGGGGGATCTGCTGGGGGTGGCAGCTGAAGAGGGGGCCAGAATTAGGAGAGACAGGATTGGGCAACCAGCGAGGAACGTGATAACACTGAGGCTCTGAAGAACAGGTGAATAGAGAAGCAGCTTGTCCGTGGCACCTGATGCAGGGCACCCCCAGCATGGGTCTGTGGCCTATGGCAGTATGGCCTAGCGGATAGAGCCATGAACTGGTACTCAGTGCCCAGGGACTCTATTCCTGGCACTGCCCCGGCTTGCTGTGTGATTTTGGGCAAGTCACATCCCGGTGCCTCACCTTCCCCATCTGTAAACTAGGGATGGTGCTGCCGATGTCCTTCATAAAGTGCTTTGAGATCCACAGCCGAAAAGCGCTATGGAAGTATTAGATATCATCATTCTATTCTTGGCTTCCCAGGTCTTCTGGTTCGGACCCATCATTGGTGCAGTTCTGGCCTCCCTGCTTTACAACTACTTCCTGTTCCCCTACGCGCTGAACAGATCCGAGAGGGTAGCCATCATGAAAGGCACCTACGAGCCAGAAGAGGAGTGGGAAGAGCAGAAGGAACAAAGGACAAAGTCCATGGAGCTGTCCTCCCCGTAAGCGTGATTGCAGAAAGGGAAAAACCCAAGAACAAGACTCAATTTGTGGTCTCATAACCCAAAGACTGATCATCTCTATCTGCCAAAGAAAGGGGCATGTGATTTCCATGTATATACCCTGTGATTTGAGTGTGAGTGGTACAGATATTCCTGGTTGAAGACTAGAGAGCTGTTAGGCCTGGGAAGGTCTTGTTGATGACTGGGGTGTGCAAGGACTTCTAGCATGATGCACTTCTGCTTCAGCCGCTTGCCTTTGTCTTTGGGACAATCCCCCACATCCGCACACTTCCCCTGATCCAAACACTGGCAGACTATTTTTGGGGTGGCTGGCAAGGGGGGTAACCTGGTCTGAATTTCACAGCCCGCCTCAGCCTGGTCTGAATTTCACAGCCCACCTCTGATGGGTGTGGGTGATTTCCCCTGACTTCCCAATGTTTCACTAATAAGGTCAACATAACAGGGCCCCTTCATGATCCTGTATGGAAGAGATCCAGACGGCTCTATGTAGGGTCATCGAGCTATTCAGTAGCTTTTTGTGGGGTGGGCTGGGAGTTTAACAGGCGTGGGTATCTTTTAGAGATCACCTGACCTGAAGGGACTGGACCTCCCGTTACTATGACCCTAAAATTGGCTGGGGGTGAGGGTGTTAATTAAAAAGCCCAGGAGAAACAAGCATGAATCTCACCATGAGCAGCAACGTCTTCTGGTTCATTCAGCTCCTACCTCAGAGGACCGTGGCTACGCCTCAACCCATTGCATTTGGTATTGGGGTGCCTGGGACAGGGAAGCAGGGTTACATCCTGATGATGTTCCCCTTCTCTGCCCAAGCAGCTGATAGCATTGGGCGTCCCCTATCCCAGCTGCCTTCGTGTGGTTTTACACCTCCCGGGACAGAAGAGATGGGCAGTGGGGGTGGGACAGATGAAGGGGGGAACAGCAAGGGGGGATAAATGGGCGAGATTAACACGCCCAAGCCTTTCTGTTGTCCTTAGGGCCAGGCGTCTTCTTGGCAGGGATGGAAATTCGATTGCTTCCCAACCACGAAGCTCACAGTTACAACTGCTCCATTGGGAGACAGCCTGAGGCACCAAGAAAGGCCCTGGACCTGTAGGACACCCAGTAACCTTAACAGTCCAGGCCCCTGGCTCGTTCCATAGGCCTGACAACATGTCCTGTAAGCCCCACCTGTACTCCCAGCTTCTGCTTGTTTTCTTTCCCTTCCCTCCCCAAGCTTCGCCCGAGAACCACACGATACGGATACAGCCTTGGCTACACGAGCGTGTATGCCAGAAATATAGCCCAGTTCTAGCTCTTAGGAATCAATACCAAATGGGGGAAATAGACTTTCTCTGAATTATTCTCCATCCTCTGCTCGGGCCTTTGGGCTCAGGCAAGGCAGCAAGCGAAATGGAGAACAGGTTGTTTGTTGCAAACGATTCTTCAGGAGGCTCGAGTTCCCAGCTCCACTGCTCTGCATTTACCTCCATACAGCCATGCCCCTGCCCTTTCACAAAGGGCCACGCTACAAGCCAGAGCCTGCGCCCTTGTGCACCCAGAACTCCCGTTAAATCCCATAGACACATTGGGTGTCTGGAGGGAAGAAAGAGACGGGATCCTGAATGAGGGCTGAGAAAAGCACAGGGCTGATTTCGACAGACAGTCGCAGCAAAGGAGTTTTCCCGTGGCACATCTCCCATCCCTAGGGGAAGCTGTTCTTTCCTGCATTGGCTGGTGGCGGTGACTCCTGTTTATTTGGTGCATGAAGGACATGATTTTAGACTGTGCATTTGGATCTCTGTAACATATTGTATTATTTATTTTCAATAAAAGAAGCAAAAAAAAAGTCAGTGCTGAGACTCGTGGGACACCAAGGGTTAATTCTGAAAGCACAGCTGCTTTGGTGCTTCATAAAACTCCTACTCAACTTTGTCCCATGATAGGCAGCGCTCACCTTGCCAACAACTCTGCTATGCTCCATTAACCCCATTTCACGGATGAGAAAACTGAGGCACATAGTGTATTAATTTCAAAGAGGACGGGTGGGTGCTCAGTCGAGCATCTGAAAAACAGAGCTGTGTGCCCTACTTTGGAAAGTGCGACTGCTGGGACTAGATCTCATGCTCCCTGTCCCAGATTCTGCCCGCTAGGCAATGCTTAAGAGAAGGCTGGTCGGGTGTTGTGCTGGCTCACACCATGATGGGATTGCCTGGTGGGCTATGGGGCAGGGGTGCAAAGATAATATGGATGTCTTGGAGGGTATTTAAGGAGGGAGAAGGTTGCCAACCCTCCTGGATTATCCAGTAGCCTCAAGGAATTAAAGATTAATCTTTAATTAAAAGGCTATGTCCTGTGTTGAAACCTCCAGGAACACATCCAACCCAAACTGGCAAGTCTAAGCACAGACAGACGTTGGACAAGTGTCCTTCAAGACGTCTCTCAGTTGGCAGCTCAACGAGTGAGTCAAGAGAGAAGTCCTGGCCTCCCACACAGGCAGCTTCAACTGAGCCAAATACACACCTTAATCCCAACCCACAGCTCCCACCCCCTTGTTGTTCCAGTCCAGGGATGCACACACACGATGTCCCGATCCAATCCTGATCCATCCCCACCCATCAGAGCCCCCATAGCTCTATCAGTGCCACTCAACAGCCGACCCATGATTCCAGCCCCAGGATGGGCTAATTACAGACAGATCTCACATTATCAATGTGTATTATTCACTCCACATGTATTAATAGGCATTAAGCACACAATATTATATTGTATATATATTTCTAGAAGTTGCATGCCCTGAACTGTCCTCTGTTTTTCTATAATCCCATGCAATTCAGCTGTAGCATCAGCCCCAGGGCATTAAAGAAACAAAGCGGGTGAGCAAATATTAATTTATTGAACCAACTTTTGATGATGAGAGAGAAAAGCTTCCAAGCAACAGACAGCTCTTCTTCCTTAATCCTGTTCACTTATGCTATGTATCCCACAATGCTTTGCCAAGGTAAAAGCAGTATCAGCATTAGAAAATAGATTTATCAAAGGCAAAAGATGTTATGTTCTGCCCTGGTACAAACTGGGGAAATCCCTTCGCAAATCAGTACTTGCAGTACTGGTAACAAAAGCAAAGGTCTAGAACAAGAAGTCTAGGAATCAGGACAAACAGATGGGCTGGATTTTAGTGATGCGTCAAAAGAGTTTCTTAACTCGTAAAACCATGCACTCAGTTCTCCAAGATGAAACGTGCAACTGGGAATGCACGTTCTGTGTACAATGAATGTAACACCACCGCACGAGACGGGTTCCCAGAGACTGCTATCTTTCCTTTCTTCCTGCACTGTACTTTTATTGACCTGCAGCAATAAACTTTATTGAAGGTGACTATTTGGTCTCTGGAGTATAGTGTATTTGCTTGAACCAAAGGGTCAAGCAATTGGCTTTACAGTTTACCCACACCCAGGTTCCCCCAGGGCTTAAAGTAAGGGGGAACGCACCGGAACACAGTTCCGGGGCCCACAAATTTGAGGGGCCAGAGTTCCGGGGCCCCTAAAAATAGAAAAATCTGGCGGAACGCATGTTCTGCCCTGCCCTGGCTGCAGGCAGGTACTATGCCCCACAGGTGTTAATCACAATACTTATTGTGTTTCGCAGTGTTTGCTAGTTTGTGACAATAATTGCTATAGACATAAACGCTGTATAAAATTATAAATATTTTTATGGAGCGATAACCGATGCATATGGCTTCAAATGCCTACCTGGGCTGGGGCCCACAGATGCATGAAGGGGGCCCAGACAATACGGGAAGGGGGCCCGGAGAATAGGAGGGTTCCTGGGACATTTTAAATTCCTCCTTCCTCCCCCCCCACTCTTCCCTCCACCCTTGATGGTGAGGAGTCAGGGTCAGCCACGGAACACCTGCGCTATGTCCACAGAGCAGCGGTGTTCCACGGAACAGTGGTTGAGAAATTTGCTAGGGTCTACAACTCAGGGACCCAGCCGCCACGTCGATCAGGCTAACTACTCTGGCACCGCCATCTTCCCACTCCCTCTCCGAAATAGCCACAATCTCTTGTAAGCCTTCACCCTGCGCCTTTTCATCAACACACCTCCAAGAGGGCGTGGGGAGCAGGGATGGGAAATTGATCCACCAAGCCCATGATCTCCTCACACCTATCGATGAAACGACTCCAGTCCTGGAACATTGTGCCCTGTTAATGTCTGCGCCTCCCTCCCGTCTTCCCATCACGCCCATCTCATGTCCCGGATGCCTCTTTCTGAAGCGAGGCTGAGTGGCTGTTTCTAACTTTCCTGCAGCGCTTCGTCTGGGCCTTTCTTTCCTGTTACCGTGTGCCATGGTAGGTGTTTTCGATACTGGTGAGTGACAGGAAGACAATGAATCCAAGGCAACTCGCTCTCAGAGCAATTACAGCACATGACTCACACCAAATCTCTTTATGTAAGTGGATCAACACCTGGAATGATACTTAATATCATGCATTTCTATGGTGCTTTTCAGCAGAGGAAACCACGTGGGATAGAGCAGCCTTGACAGGAACAGACTGCTCTAACCACTAGCCCCCATTCCCTTTCTGGAGCCAAGAACGGTGATGCCCAGACCCATGCTCTAGCCACTGAACATCACTCTCCTTCCAGATCCAGGCACAGAACGCAAGAACCCCCACATCCTGGCTCCCAGCCTGTGATTTACCATCAGCCCATGCTGTGGAAATGCCCGTTTCTAAAGGCTTCTAGATGCAGCTTGTGACGGGATGCACATCCGTGCACTCCTAGGACATGATCTGGGTAACTTTTCTGTTCTGTTTTGCAAGGTAATTGTGAGATTCGATGCCAAATGCACTATGCGAGATTCCTCTGTGAATGCTCAGAACATGTGCCACGTGATTACCATGGTGCCATGTTCCCTGCTGCGACATGTATGTACAGATCTGAAGCATGTTACAGGGTTCAGACTCTCAGGACTTCAAGCAAGATCGGGGCCCTGCCTCAGAACAGGCAGAGAATGGCTGTAAAACATCAAACAGCCGAACACCATGCGCATAATCTTGGACTCTGAGGTCAGGTTAGGTAGAGATGTTAAAAAGTATAAACCGCATGCTAATCTATTTGATAGTGGTCACTCCTGACGCATTTATAGCATGTTCCTGCCTTGATTGGCCATGTTCTCACTTGAAATCGGATTCTGATCAATAAACTAGTATTTATTTTACATAAAGCTGTGTGGTCTTTAGAGGGTGTGGATGTGGGAGGCTGGGCACAATCCACTTCTTTGTTAAGTGGACGGACTTGAGACCAAGGTGAGTGGGAGTGGGTCCCAATCCCTGTAGGGCAGCGGCTCCCAGTGTAGTGTCTGGGGCTGGGTGTGCTCGCTTGGGGACCAACGCCTGTGTGGCTAGTGGATTTACACCCACTGCCTGGGACCAATTACACGCTGGTGGCTGGTGTGGACTGACTCAGGAGTGAGCAGTCACCCAGCAGAGCGGGGTGAATTGGGGTTCAGGAGCGGGGTTCAAGTGGTCATAGCAGCACACCAGACTGGATTTGGGGAGCAGCCTGTCACACAGCTGGTTTCAAAAAAACACCCCAAAGTGAAGGAGAAGGGAGGGGAAGTAGAGAAAACACCAGTTCCGCATTTGCAACTTGTTCCAAATGTCAAAGCCAAAAACGCCATCCTGGATGTGAGCCATTCGCAGTGATGATTAGACAATCCCACGCTAGACATCTGTAGCGTGCATCAGTAGATTAAACCGGAGCCTAGGAGGGAAACATGAGGGCCAAGCCACGCACCGGGGAGCCTTAGTGGAAACTAATAAGGAAATCAGGACCTTTCGGGGCACCCAGCAGAACAGCTACATCACCCTGAAGTTGTTGGGGGAACAGGACTCAACAGCTCCTGTTTAATCTGCCTAGGCCAGGAGCACCAGTGTGCCCTGGGAAAGCCTTTTCTGTCCTCATGGTGGGGAAGTGATGAGGATACAGGAGGAGGGAGAACTCTTTGCTGGCTCTCCTGAAGAGAAAGGGAACGGGTTAGTCACTCGTCCCCAACAAAACAAAAAACACCACAGGTCTGTAGGCTTAAGGACAATTTTTAATAATCCACCCCAGGTGGGGGGAGTGGGGGGGGGGGAAGTCACAACAATTGTCCTGCCTTTACATCCACTACCTGTTGGAGGCAGACCCAAGATGCAAAATTCAATCAATTTCCTAGCCTTTCCCGAAAGGCTGGGGTGGCATAGGAGGAGTGGAATTGGAGAAAGTTAATTTGAGCAGGGACCTAGACGGACGCGTACCGAGGGCTCTGGAATGCCACCCAGGGCTAGGGTACAGGCATCTTTACGGCAGCATTAACTCAAAATGGTCCACACTGGAGTCACTTCTCTCTTCACTGCAAGCCATCCATCCACTGTTTTGGGGTTCATCTTTCCCAAAGGATCAGGCTGTTGCCAGCACCGGCAATTTTAATGCAAGTCTCGCAAGAATGAGTGCTTTCCTAAAGCCCCAGCTCTCACTTGGATTCCTGGGCATACCTGAGCCCCTCAGCTATCTTTTTAAAATCAAAGAAAGAAAGTTTGCCAGCCTTCGTGGCTGTGGGGAATCGGCCGGAAAACACGATAGCCCAAAGGCTGTGACACCAGAAGAAAAGATGAACCCCAAAGTTGATTTTTTTTTTTAATTGTGATATTTGGAGGCCTTGCGTGTGATTTTTGTAATGCCAGCTAGGAACCTCCCTGGCAAATCAAACTTCCAAATTAGCCTTGACTTGTTATTTGGGGCTTATGGGCTGGGTGATACACGGCTCCCACGTTACCACCTTCCTGGGTGATGCATCTCTGCACCCAACTGGGCTGTGCAGAGCAGTGGTGTGGGCCTGTGATGGGCGTTACCATCATTCATATCACAGACCGTCCTAACAGCTGTTTCTCTCTGAGCCTTCACTCTGGCTAGCCTCAGCCTGCCCTCCCACTCACCTCCCGCCAGGGCAGTAGCTCCTGTGTGTGTCATTGGCTAATGAGCTCCCCAGGACCCAGCTCACGCGCCATTTGCGCCTCAATGACCCCATTTCCTGTTATTACAGCGGAGTGCTCCAGCTTTGCAGTGTAATCCGTGCACCTATTGAATGTGTAATCTGCAACAGGATAACACTTACAGGTGCCAACTGCAATTGGAGCCAAGTACGGACAAGTAGGGACCCGTCTTCCCTGCCGAATTAACTCAAGTGGTCAGCCCCCCTCGTGTGAGCACCCACACCGCAAAAACCTCGCCAAGGTGCTAAGACTCCTGGGGATGCAGCCCATGGGCCTTTGTGCCAAAATAAACGGAGATACTCTATTCCCATCCACCCTCCCAGTGAATTGCAGCAAAACAGGTCTGTCCTGGATGCCAGGGGGGATTTGTGGGAAGGCAGTGGAGGATTAACAGCCCTTAAGTGGCTTGTTAGCCTGTGTCCACACTACAAAAATGGGGAGGGGCGAGCAGCCCACATGAAAGCCTCACTCAGGTTTTAAGTCTCTGCCTCAGAATGGGCCAGCTAGCTGATGTGTAAATCACCCTTAAACGCAGGGGTGCATGCACAGCCAGGAGGGTAGTTAAGGACAACACCCAGGGAAAAGCCCAGTTTATATTTGCAGTGGATTTATACACATAGTAAGTGAGAGAAAGTCCCTGCCCTAAAGATCTGGAGTCTTGTCATGCTTTGTTTCCTAAGGAAACAGAGCCAGAGTCTGGTCCCAGGTCCCACTGCAGGCCAGGAGTACACCCAGGAATAGAACACAGGGTACTGAACTGGGCAGCAGGAACCCTATACGCTGTCCCAGGCGGCTTGCACATTTCACAACTTGCCCTGCGAGCCGGATGAGTAGACCTTCCTAAACTCATGCTGGCTCCAGGACACTGAAATCCAGAAAATCCCCCCTACGGCTGCAACCTTAATTTAACCGGAGGAACCGATGCGCAGAAGGGTTCTTGGCATATACACTCCTGCCCTCTGCTGTAAAGAGCAAAGACACGGCAGAGGAGTCAGCATTAAGAAAAGCAAGGTAAACTGCAACTGCTAGTGTCACACGGGTGGACTGAGCTTTCATGGAACCAGTGGGAAAAGGGGGTCCCTGCCACCTGGCCTGTGACAGCAGTCTCCCATTTACCATCATGAAACCACCTCTCCGTAATTTCAGGGTCAGGTAGAGATCTGTCTCCGCTCTCCGTAATCCCCACTGTACTTCAGCATGTGAGATATTCCCCTCGGTGTGCTGGGCACGTGTTAGCTTATGCGGGTGGTTTCCTGCAGAGCCCTGAGTCCTCTTCTATGCTTTCACCTGTCTCTTGTTCTAAAAGTGCAAGTCTTTTTATTTACTTATGGCCTGGCCCTGTGAGTCTCCCAGGAGATGCTCAGCTCCTTCAATGTCCACTCCGGTCAATGGGAGCACCATACTAGATCAGATCCTTGATCTCTGCATTAAACTTTACCCTGCCTGGTAACACCACTGCATTGTACTCCAGGGTCCCAGCCCTTTCCTACCCATTTCTGGCTAATCCTGCTGGGATAACATGAGCGTAATTGACTTGCAGACAGCCCTGGTGCAGTTCCAGGTTTACATAATGGACCCTTGTGCAACCAGGCGTTATCAGCAATAAAAAGAGGAAAGCAACCCACACTGCTCCTAAGGACAAGGAGCATATTGTTCAACAAAGGTGGGCCAAGAGCCACTGAGTTTTCCCAAGAAGAGTTGTGCTTCCTGGAACGATTACTAGGGATGGCAAGCTAGCTAGACGCCATGCAGATAGAGGTCAGGACGAATGCAGGATGCCAAGTCATGTAGTTAAACAGGTGGGGAGAACCCAAATATACTGTAATAAATCCAGGGCTGCCTAGATGCTCTGTTGTGACCACTTGGAACTTCCTGACAGCATCAGGGACAGAATTTGGACCCTTCTACTCCAAAGAGCAAGAACCATATAGAGGATAAACTAGGGGCCAGTACACTACCCCAAAAATGTGGAGGGTTGATGCTAATGGGTGAAGGCACCTAGAGAAACTTCTTGTGTGATGACTGGTTCCCTGGGATGCAGATAATTTGGGTGGGCTGTCCCGCAACCAGGAACCTGATGTAATTTGGTTACAGCCCGTACTGCATGTCCTTGCCTTCTTCTAGGCATTGAGAACACCAAGGACCACAAGACTCTGCTAATTGAGGTAGGGAAAAGCAGCATTGGCCATCTAGCATAGGCCTACTTCGGCTTCCATGGAGAACAACTACTGACTTCCGCGGGTGACTGGGGAGGAGATTCAGTTACCTTGTGAGAAACCTCACCCTTTTCTACCAAAAACAAATTCCCTAGCTCCAGTTCTGCTCTCTGAAATGGCCCAGTTTTTCCACTTTACCCATCAAAAGGTTTGCTAATTTTTAAGACTATGAGAATGGCCGTATTGGGTCAGATCAATGGTCCATCTAACTCAGTATCCAGTCTTCTGAAATTGACCACTGCCAGACGCTTCGCAGGGAATGAACAGAGTACGTCAATTATCCAGCAATCCATTACCTGCCCAGCCGCTGGGACTGGATGACAGTCAAAGGTTTAGAGACATCAGGAGCATGGGCTTTTGTCCCTGATCATCTCTGCTAGCAGTCACTGATGGATCCATCCTCCATCAAATTAGCTAATTCTTTTTTGAACCCAGTTCATTTTTGGCCTTCACAACATCCCCCAGCAACATGTCCCACAGGTTGACTGGGCATTGTGTGAACGCGTACTGCCTTTTGTTTTAAGCTGGCTGCTTAATGTCACTGGATGGCCCTGATTCTTGTACTCTGTGACGCAATAAATAACATATCCCTACGCATTGTATCCACACCAGTCACGATTTTATAGACTTATCACAGGCGTCTTAGTGCTGTCTTTTCTCAGATGAGCAAGCCCAGTCTTTTTAATTGCTTCTCCTCTGGAAGCTGTTCCAGACGCCTAATAATTTTTGTTGACTTTCTCTGTACTTTTTCCAGTTCATCTTTTTGAGATCGGGGGAACAGAACAGCATGCAATATTCAAGCTGTGGGCATACCATGGATTTATATAGTGACATTATGATATTTTCTGTCTTATTGTCTATCCTTTTCATAATCCTATTAGCTTCCTTTGATTGGTGCTACATATTCAGAAGAGGTTTTTAGAGACCTATCCACATCAATGCCAAGATCAGCTAATATAGACCCCCATCATTTTATAGGCAGAGTTGGGCTAATATTTTCCAAAAGGAACAACAATTTGCATGTATTACTTTCCATTTCAAACCATTAGAAATATTTCTGAGCACACAGGAAGGGAGAGTGCATGCCTGTGTATCACATCAGGTAAAGCATTGTAAAATATTGGTAGCCACCTAGGACTTTTCTGCATATACACCCATGCTGGCTGGCACTCGGATCCTCCTGAGGACTGTCAACTAAGCTAAAAGATGATCTCCATTCTTAGCCATATGGGGCATATGACGTCCAAAACTGAGATTCCACTCAGTAAGCAGTGAGGCATCATTAACATTCGCAGAGTGTTTTAAGATGAAAGGTACCACAGAGGTAAATACGTGAATCTGTGTTTAATTCTGGTTTTAATTTTTTTATTTTTTTTTTAAATTCTTGATAAATTCTGTTGCCCCTTTTTACTAGTCAAAGTTCAGGGCACTGTGGGGTGAGTGTTCCAGTTGGGGGACAGAAACTAATGGTAGCCAGGTGTTTCCTTTGAAACAGTCTTGTTTAGTTACAAGGAATCCTGTGCCTCTAAATGCAGAAGGAAGCAAGAACAAAACACAGCACCATTTTAGTAAACACCGGACTGAAAAGCTTGCTCTGTTCTTTCCAGGTTATTTACAGGGCTTTTTTCATCTGTTTGCCTCAGCTTCCCTCTGAGAGTCTGACTTCAGTAGCTGTGTTTTCTTCCACACGCCCCTATACACACACCCAAAACAAAGACCCAGACCAAAATTTCCCAACAGGGTTCGCACATACCTTTTGCCTTGGGTGGGGCTCATAGTTACAGTTGTGTTAACTGAAGGGTGAGTTCACATCTGTCAACCTCAATAGGGTTTTAACCCAACCTCAGTGAGGTTTCAGCCAGCTCATAACAATTATTCACATTGCCGGTTGACATAAGAACTAATAGTGGGAAAAGGTCAAACATGTATAACTTCCATAAATGCAAGTAAATGGCCCATTCCTTTGTTTTAATCAAAATCCATAAACAAAAGTTTCACTGTAATTTCAATTTTTAAAAAAAATTGGAGGTTAAAATTCTCAAAAAGCGACAAGCAATTTTTGTTCCTCAAATTATATTGTATGGCACGTTCAATGTTTTTAAACCCTTCCAAAGAAGATCCAGATCACCAAAAAGCGATTCCAGAATAGCTTCCCCAATGCCGTTGCAGACTAATTCATTCCACAATAGCTATTCTGGTCAATTTCCCCATGGAGATAAATTGTAAGTGCCTAAACCCACTCTTTGAAAATGAGATTAGTGTCCTAAATCACTTAGGGCCAGATTTCCTAAGGTATTTCGGCACTTAAATGAAGATGACACCTAACAGGATTCACAAAAGCACCTAATTCCCCTTAAAAGTCCATAGGAATTAGGTACCTAAATTTAGGGGCTTTTATAAATCTCAGGACATTGCTCTCCATCTTTAGGTGTCTAGATACCTTTTGAAAACTGTCTGAGACCTTTTTGAACAACTTACTCCAGCTGTGTAGCTGATGGAGGTGGGGGGATGAGGGAACCACACACACACACACACACACACACACACACACACACACACACACACAGGCAGGAAAAGATAATGGAAGTTTTCCTGATTTCCCCTCCTGTGCATTCATGCACTCTTCTTCTGATGAAGTTTCAGTAAAAATTCCAACTTTCTCCTGTTGACATTTCTTGTCCATAATCCATTTATAGGCAGGCTTTGAAGGTTTGGATTTTTACAGTTAAGAGTCAGTAACTGTTCTTTGCTTTACACAGACAAACCAATAAAAAAAGATTTTTCCATTAATAGTAATCGAAATTCACAGAGAGGCAAAGAAAGAGCAGCAGCGCTGCTTGAGAACTTACTGGAGTTTGATTGAAGGATATTTTACTTTGGCTATTTTGACCTGTGATGTCGACAATTTGTGTTTTAATGGTTATAAAGCATTAACTTGTTGAAACTCAATAGCAACTGTCATAAAATTGTCTCCCTCCTCCCCCTCCCCGTTTTCCATAATTGTGAATATTTAAATAGACAAAAATAGAAAAAAAGCTTTAAAATAACCATTGACATCCATAATAATTATTAAAAAAACAAATAAGTATGTATAGCACTTTAAAAATTGCATATAAATTTTGAAATCTGTCTATAGAATCTTATGGCAGGGATAAAAATTTATACAAGTCTCTAGAGCAAATATTGTGACGTTTTTGTTTAGTTTTCATCTTTATTATATCCCATGGATATTCCGCTTCTCCGTGAGAATGCTAGTGATTATCTTAAATTTTTAGCCCAGCAGAAAATGACCTAGCAAAGAATATTTTAAGAAATCTAACCTGGTTTCTAGTTCTGCTCCAATCTTCTGTAACAGGACATGGTCTCTGCATAGATCCTTCCTATAAATCATATTTCCTTACACATGCAAATACAGGAATTAGATGTGTGTGTACTACTGCAATTAGGCAATTACTTATGCCTTCAGGTGCCTTTGCCTGGTTAGATAACAAACCAGCCCTGCTTCAGCATCTGACTGTCTGTGAACTTCGAGGAGGCTAAGCATCAAAGGGGGGGGGGGGCTGCCTTTTCTGTGCCTTTTGTATCCTGGCAGTGTTGGTTGGGCATTTCCATCATTAAGGAATTTGAATTTGGGGGGGTACCAAGTAGGTAATTCATTTTGCTTGTCCTAGGGGCATAGCGGAAGCCACTAGATGGTGCAATTACAAAAAAATCCTACACGTTCCCTTTCATTGGACCGGTAAGGTGGCCGTATTTTCCAAATCAAAATTTGGGGCACTTTTGTGCCAACATTGTTCAGGGCCACAAAATTATACAAAAGACAAAAAAGATACCTTTAGAAAACATGTGCAGGCGTCACTTAGCTCAGTGGTTCCCAACCTGTGGCCCAGGGGGCCTTTCCAAGTAGCCCACATTTCCCTTCTGCTGGTTGCAGAGAGTCCCGGCCCAGGACTGAGGCAGAGCGCGTTGACATGGGGCTACAAGACAGGTGCAGGATCTTTGCTGCAGCCAAGGGGGATGGGAGATCAGTGCTCCCTCCCCCACCCCACGCCAGAGGTGGCTTTTGGGGTATGTGAAGCAGGTGCCCGCTTAGGGCCCCAAGCTGTAAGGGGCCCCTTTGCCGTCCCCAAAAGCCGTGTCTGCCTCCCTCCCTGCAGGATATGTGGCGGGGATATACTCGTTGAAACTGGATTTTCTTCCACCCCTCGTACCTGTCACAGCTGATACCCAGTGTGCCTTACAAGGGCACGAGATCATTACGCTGTACCATAACAATGTCCCTGCAAACTAGTTTGACAGCATTAATAAACAGGTAATACGGAGTGAAGAGCTAAAGATCAGTACAATTTGGACTTGTTTTCCAAAGGTTGAGCTAATTAATCCATTATTGCCTTGCTTTTGTGATGTCGGGCTTTCTTTTAAAACCATGATTATATCTAATTGGGTGCTGGGCTAGAAGAGCCGTCTGCTATCTGAACCACAGTGATATTTGGACAGAGATCTTTTAAAAACTCTTCGCTGGAAAGCTAATTACTTCCTAGACAGGAAGAACATGAAGAGGAGAGGAGTTAAAAATTGGAGCCGTTGCATCAAGCGTTACAGGAATGGGACTGAGTTGAGGGGTCCGAGAGAAACAGAATGAACCAATCCTGCAGCAGAAAAGGAAGCAGGAGATTCGGTCATGGCTGCTTTAAATCTGTTCCCATTGAAGGAAGTGGTAAAAACCCAAGGCCCGATTCTCATTTATACTAAGGGCTTGTCTTGCTCCACAGCAAGCTATTATGTGACTCTACAGGGCCCCAGCTTGTAACATCTTGGAGAGTGCTATAGCGGCATCCACACACGTCCCTGCGTGCACCTGGATCTACACAAGAGATTCACAGCAGCTTGCCATGTAGACAAGACCGAACGGCCCCTTTCTCTTTGGTATTGTGACCGGAGCATCAAGGTTGCTGCCCCACAATATCCCTCCTGTGCCAACAGCACCCATGCTTGGCCTCCCTGCCTCAGTTTCTCTCCCTAAGGCAAGTCTGCTTAATTCTCAAAACATACCAGTCCGGGCTGGCCGCTGGAGATATGGCTTGGCTCCCGGTAAATCACAATAAAACTTTATCCCTTCTGAGACAGTGAGAGCCCAGAGTAAAAAAGACAAGGAGTCCTGGGGCACTTTTAAAGACTAACACATTTTTTATCACATGAGCTTTTGTGGGAGAGAATTCCACCTCATCTGAAGGTTGCCAACGCCAATAGAAAGCGGTTTCAGAGCCCTCGGCTGATCTAGCTCACAGGGATAATAGGAAATCTCCAACAGATCCAGGCAATGGAAGTTCTCTTCCACTTTTTAACAAGAGGCTTGTCTCCTGAAAACTCCCAGAGGCAGGCCTCTCGGCCCTTCCTTTCCCCAAGAGGAAAGCTCAGGCTTTGAATGATGACAGCAAAACGCACCCCAGAATGTACCAATTACCTGCTGGAGGGGCAGTGGTTAAAGTAAGGGGGAACGCACCAGAACACAGTTCCGGGGCCCACAAGTTTGAGGGGCCTGAGTTCCGGGGCCCCTAAAAATAGAAAAATCCAGCAGAACGCATGTTCCACCTTGCCCTGGCTGCTGGCAGGTCCTACGCCCCACCGTTGTTAATCACAACACTTATTGTGTGATGCAGTGTTTGCTAGTTTGTGACAATAATTGCTATAGACATAAATACCATATAAAATTATAAATATTTTTATGAACGATAACTGATGCAGGTGGTGCTGGGAAGTGGTTGCAAATGCCTACCTGAGCTGGGGCCCACACATGCATGAAGGGGGCCCAGACAATACGGGAAGGGGGCCCGGAGATTAGGAGGTTTCTGGGGCCCATCAAATTATCCTTTAACCACTGTGGAGGGTTTACAGCAAACGTTACCTGTGCTGATTGACTTTTACCACTGCAAAGACTAATGCAGAGATCATGGGGAACAATCATGTGTTGGCAGGAAGCACTGGGCAGAGGCTCTGCAGGAGAATTCTGCCCTGGAGGTATGCCGGACTAGACGACTCTCAAACTGTTTTCCTTCTATTAGTTTCTATATCACTGAAGCCAGAGAACAATTGTCACAGAAGGGAGACACCATGTCTTTCCCCTAGGACGAATCAGAACAAGCTGGGCTGTTCAATTCCAAAATATCCCCCTGTGCTCCCATCTCGTCTGAGAAAAAGCACTAAAACAAGAGCAGTGGTCTCAGATCCTCCACTGGTTTAAAATCAGCAGCATTCCACTAAAGTCAGAGTGACGCCAGTTTATGTCAGCTGATGATCTAGCTGGTTTCGGTGAAAGTTAGAGGAGGGCCAGAATAGAGCTTGGGATGGAAAGGTTCATCCTCACTTGCTGAAGTAGATCTGCTACTTTAATTTTAAACAAGTTGTGGTACTACAGTGAGATTCCTTATTTATTTATATTGCAAAAGTATCTCGGAGGCAAACTCATGAACCAGAACCCCAATGCATTGCATCAAATCCCAGTTAAGTTACGAGATTCATGGCTGATCTCCCACAGATCAAGTATTTTTATCCGAAAATGAAGCCGGTTTATTTGGCTCTTTTCACTTGAACAGAAAGGTGTATGGAACCACCACCCTGCAGGCTCAAATCATTTCTGCACATAGGATGTGTTGTGGCAATAAGGGACTAGTTTATCTACAAGGAAAACAACTGATAGCGTCATTGGTCCGAGCACTGTAAAAAAAGTTGCTGAAGGCGTACGTTGAAAATGCGGCAACTACCTTTTTTTTGGCAAACAGACACACTTAAAAAAAATCAGGTAATGATTCATAATGACCCATCCAACTAAAAACAGGAGCACCGGTCACCTACCTGTCATCTGTTAGCATCCTGCTAACAAGCTTAAAAACACTGGTAAAGAACAGAGTTTAGCCACAATCGGTTTGTACAAGGAAACGGGATTCTGGTTTTAGGAGAAATTTGCTCTTGTGGAAGGTAAGCATTTTCCTCCTTCTTCGGATCCATTTCTCAAAGCTCTGAAGACTAGAGTTGGTGTGCTGTAACTTATGGTATAAAAATGATTAGAAATTCTAAGGTATTCATGAAACTAGGGAGATTTTTAAAAATTCAAATCATGTGGATTTTGACTAACTTCAGGAAAAAGTCTGATTTTCTTGCTTGACTAATGGGTCATTGTCCTAGAAGTGAACAGCTAAAGCAAATTATGGCAAAAATGAGCAAACCTTTGAACCATTATTAATTAGATAGTTAATTAATTAGATAGCTATGGTTCTGAGGACCACACAGCCATCAAAACACAGTTAACGTTACCTGCGATTAGTCCACCTTAGGCTGAATTTTGTCTGAGTTTTTTATTGGCAAATTGTAACCTCAGATGTTGTCATCTTGGTTTATTCTTGTACAGAAATGAAAAGCATACAGTGGCTCTACCTGTATGGGCTGGTACTTGCCGCATTGATTTCACCCAGCTGGCAGCTTGTCCTCAAAGATTTGTCCGATGAGTCTAGGTAAGGTGCATTTGTGAATGACAAGTACACGATGGGATGCAGTGGGGGGGACAGGCTGTATCTGAAGGGTAATATTTGTGTTAACCACGCAGATTGCTCTGATCTATTTGTGCTTGCTGCTAGTGCGGTATATCATGATGTGCCACAGATGACAAAGATGGCAAGGAGTATTAAGAAAGGATCAGAGAATGTGGACCTTATTTATTCTTATCAATTGTAGCATCTCCTAGTAAGGAACGAAGACCCCATTGTGCTAGGCACTCTAGAGTATAGGCACCATGGCTATGTCTACACTTGGAAATTTAAGTCGACTTAGTGCGTCTACACTTAAATTTTAAGTCGACTTCGGAGGGAACTTACAAAGTCGAGCTAGAGCGTCCACACTGGATGCCTAGGTCAACATCTAGGGGCTAGGGGGACCTAGGATAGGTCCACGGGGCAGGGGGCACCCCTTGCCCAGTGCCAGGGGGCTCAGCATTTGCCCCATTGTACAAAGGTACAATGGGACAAAGGAGGACAGGGGGACAGGGACCCTGGTAGGGCATAGGGGCAGGGTGGGCAGGGCTCTGCCCTGCCCTTTGGGGGGTCATGCCAGGCTCCCCCTGTGTGTCCCCCCAGCAGGGAGGGCATTGGTGCAGTCCTGGGGTAGCCCTAAGTCAACTTAGGGCTACTCCACATCTACACTGGCTTAAGTTGACTCTAGGGAGTCGACTTAAGCCCTAAGTCGAACTAAATCTAGGTTTAATAAAGTCGACTTTTCCTTTATTTTCCTTAAACTGTAGTGTAGACGCAGGGTAAATTTACAAGTGTAGACGCACCCCATAAGACATCAAGCATGCTGTGCCCAGTCCCGTTGTAGATTAGGTGGGTAACTTTAAAAGGCAATGTGGCCTAGTAGGTAGGGCACTAATTTGGGACTTGGAGAGTTGGTTTGCCCCGGTTCACCACTGGGGGATCTTGGACAATCACTTCCACATTTTACAGATGGGGAAACTGAGGCACGGGGCGTTACTCATGATGCAGACACCCTTTGTAAAGCACCGAGATCTATGGCTGACAAGAGCAGTTTATTTATGATTAGTTGTTGATATATTGTAGCTCAGCTGTGCTAGGTATGATACAGAAGGGGACCGTCTGTGCCCTGGAGAATTTAGTTTACATACGCAGGGCAAAAGGGATGTGAATTACCTAGTTTATTACCGCTGGCAAGGGCTGGAACAGAAGTCAGGCCTGCTGCTACGGTGTGGGACAACGTATCCCTACCAGCACAGGAACCTCCTTCACATTTCCCCACCCTCTCTCCCGTGCAGATGGCAATCTTTCGAATCGAAAAGTGCTCGGAGTTTTACTTCTGACATTAAGCGGCATTCCGAGGGCACCTTCACCAGCGACTTTACCAGATATTTGGACAAGATGAAGGCCAAGGACTTTGTGCACTGGCTTATCAACACGAAACGTTACAGGTACGAGCGCAATGGGGCTGAAATGATCGGGACTGCTGAGAAGCGAGTAATTTAAGGAGGGGGCAGGTAAGCGTGCTTGGAAGTTTCAGACACGGCTGTTTCACCATGGAAACTTACAGGGAGTGACAATACATAGTCGCTCACATACAAGCCTGCCTGGCCCCCAGGTCTGTTTTGGGTGGCAGTCACCACTCCGCTTGGCACATGACTCCACCAGAGCCCGATTAACCTTTTGTGGTGCCAGATATATTTGGGGCCTCCATGGGACTCTACAGCAGGCAGGCCAGAAACCCTCCACCCCATCTCTTCTCTCCCTCCACCCCACTACTCGCTGCCCCCCTTCCCCATTTTTTGATCTTCTCCACCTCTTTCCTCTCCCTCTCCAGAGGCTTAAGCAAAGTGAATGAAGTCACTATACGTTTTCCTTTATTAATCCACAGGATTCCTTTCTGACAAACAAGAAAAAACCGTGTGGATCAACTGTCCACTTGCAAGAAATGCCGACATAAACATGCACATAAATGAGCTTAGTTTGGGCAAGTCGTATGACGGTCTGAAGGACCACTCAGTGCATGGCCCTTTCTCAAGGCTTCATTATATTTATTTCTAAATGTCTTCATCTGATGAATAAACACAGTGTTTAATGTCTTTGACATTCCAAAAATATATATCAAAGACTTCAGAACAGAAGAACAGCCACACAGAGTCAGACCAACCGTCCATTTAGCCCTGTATCCTGTCTTATGACAGTGGCCAATGCAGTTGCTTCAGAGAGAATGAACAGAACACAATCACCCAGTGATTCGTCTTGTCAGCCATTCCTAGCTTCTAGCAAACAGCAATCTCGGCCCATCTGGCTAATAGCTATTGGTGGACCTATCCTTCATGACCTTATCTAGTGCTTTATTGAACCCTCTTATAGCCTTGGCCGTCACAACATCCTCTGGCAAGGAGTTCCCGAGGTTGACTGTGCACTGTGTGAAGAAAAAATTTCCTTTTGTTCATTTTAAACCTACTTCTATTCATTTTGTTTGGTGACATCTGGTTATTTATGCCTTATAATACAAGAACATTTCTTTAGTTACTTGGTTAACACCAGTCATGATTTTCTAAACTTCTATGCTATCCTGTCCTTGGTCATTTCTTTTCCAAGTTGAAAAGACCCAGTCTCATTAACCTCTCCTCATACGGAAGCTCTTCCATACTCATCATTTTTGTTGCTTTTTTCTGTACCTTGCTTTTCCAATGCCTATACTTCTTTTCTGAGATGGGGTGACCAGATCTTCATGCAGAAATCAAAATGTGATGTACCACAGATTTATATAGAGGCAGTGGGATACTTTATACCCCTCACCTAATGATTCCTAACGTGATTAGTTTTTTTGACTGCTGCTGCACATTGAGTGGATGTTTTCAGAAAAATGATCCACAATGACTCCAGGATCTCTTTCTGGACTAGTGACAGCTAATTTAGGTCCCATTCTTTTATATGTTCAGTTGGGATAAGGTTTTCCAATGCTCATTTCTTTGCATTTATCAACATTGAATTTCGTCTGCCATGCTGTCGCCTAGTCACTCAGTTTTGTGAAAACTCGTTGCAACTCTTCAGTCTGCTTTGGACATATAAAACTACTCAAGATACTTATCCCTTTTTCCAGGTCCTTTATGGATGTTGACCAAAACTGACCCCAGTACAGACCCCTGGAGCACCACTGTTTCTCTCTCTCCATTCTGAGACTGAACCATTTATTTCTACCCTTTGTTTCCTATCTTTTAACCAGTTACAGATCCAGGAGAGGACTTTCCTTCCCTCTTACCCCATGCCCATTTACTTAGAGAAGGACCTTGTCAAAGGCTTACTGAAAAAATCCAAGTATTACTAGATCCCCTTGTCCACATGCTTGTTGACCGCCTCATAAAATTCTAGTACCTTGGCAAGGCACGATTTCCCTTTATAAAAACCACATTGACTCTTCCCCAACAAACTGTATTCACAGGGACACAGTGTCTTGGATGAAAGGATGAGAACCAGTAGAAAAGAAGTCAATGAGGGGCAGTTTTTAAGGGGGAAGAGTTGAAAAAGGTCAGGCAGGTGGGAAAGAAATTTTTTTTCTCTTTAATATTGCAGTACACCAAGGAGTGAGGGTTGAATGAATATTTTGCAGAAGTACAAAGGGGTAGCCGTGTTAGCCTGTATACAGCAAAAAAAAGAGTGTCCTGTGGCACCTCAAAGACTAACCTCTTGCTGTGATAGTCTTTAAGGTGCCACGGGACTCTCGTTTTTTGCGCAGTTAGTGCACGATGCACAAATGGTTTTTCTTATTTTCTACAGCTCCACAAAGAGATACGTAAAAGGGGACCAGGACATCATCTCCTTCCCTTCCGACCACTCACTATTTAGGTAAATCAGATAGACATTTAGAAAGTCAAAGTGTATTTCTTGCTAACTGCTCATGTAGCAACGTCTCTGGCTGGGTTGTATGTAAGCACTAGAAGGGTGGCGAAGCACTGGGATGGGTGGAATCTCCATCCTTAGAGGCTTTAAGGCCCGGCTTGACAAAGTCCTGGCTGGGATGGCTTGACTGGGATTGGTCCTGCTTTGAGCACAAGGTTGGACTAGATACCTCCTGAGTTCCTATGACTGAACTTGGGACATCTGGATCTGACTTTTAACCCCTACAAGGAGACAGCTACACAGCTGTGCTAGCGTGGGTTACACCCCCCCACACACACACACCCTTGGGAAGATGGTCCCAAGCAGAGTGGGTCAAAAACATTTTGCACAATCACAAACCAAAATGTTTGATGGGATTTCAACATCATCGTCACCAGAAGTTGTTTACAATGATTCACAATGGCAATAGCGTATTTTGTTCTGACTTGATTACGCTCCACTTGTCTCCTTTTGTTTAATCTTTATTACATTCGTTTTAATACTAGAGTTAATATTTTATTATAGGCTCTTTCTACATTATGGAAGCAAGAGGTTTCAATGAGGTTTTTCAGAGTTTCCAAACTGAACTTTTCCCACAATTCTGTTCTGTGGAAAAATAGGAAGTTTGGATTTTTCTTCAGCTCACCTTGTGTTAATGCTGGCTAGACACAATCTACCGAGCAAAAATGATTTGTGGAACTTATTCCGTTCCCAAATGGGGTTGTACAGGCATAATTACATGGCCCAGAAAGTCTGACTCAATATTATCGAGTCCAGAGGTCAGCAACCCAAGTGTTTTGAGAGCTACAATGGGTGTAGCCTCCTGGTGGGGGGAGCTGGGCCAGGGTCCCCTGGCAGGGGGTGAGCCCAGAACCAGGAGTGGGGGGCCCCCCACCGGGGACCCCGGTGGCAAGGGGGCAGCAAAAGAGCTGCAGGTGGCAGACCCCTGCTCTTAGTCCCTGCTTCCTCCCAGCTTGCTGGGGAGCAGGGTGAGTGGGGAAATCCTACCTGGCACAGATTTTTTTCCCTTCTCTGTTGGTTCAGCAGTGCTGACCAATGTTTTTGAGGGAATCAGGAGTCAAGACTCTTATTGCTTCCCACCCTTGACCAACTGATCATTGTCCATGGGAGAGGGGAGGGTGGTAGGAGGTCAACACACAAACACTGCTTTCTGGGTAGCAGAACAGGCAGGCACAGGAAAGAAGGGGAAGATTTTGGCCCAGCTGCTCCTCTATACCAGCACATCTGGGTCAGCATCTGACTCCCGGTGAAAAAAGACTAAATCCACAAAAACGGTGAGCTGATTCCAGGCAGTGCACAAACAGAAAGAGAAGGGGACTTCATCACCTTTCCGGCCGAATGAATAAACTGGTAGCAATCAACGGGTTAACCAGGCCCTGTCTGAAACGTTGACCCTAGTGGCTGCTGATTGAGCAGGAAATGTGTCTATTTTTAACCCTGGATGTAAGCCATGCATCGCGGTCACAGGAATCGCCGACCAGCCACCAATGATTCCACAGGCAATGAAAATCTGTTTTATCACCTACATTTCTGAGCTTTTATGGGGTTCTCTGTGTTTGTTTCTTAGGTCCAATTAGCCACCAGACCAAGAAACTCTACCTATGGCAGGACCTTCCCTCACATGTCCAGCAGATCTTATTGTACCCAACAGCGCTCAAATATTTTTAAAATGAAGAATTCACCTACGAAACTGAATTAGACAAAATGTTGACTGCTTCCAAGCTATTGTAGTTACAAGGTGCAAACATCCCCGTAACTAATGCCATCAGCTGTGTTAAAATGAATTTATTTTTAACCTTTGCTCCGCTGTTCTAATGTTGTTTGTAGGCTGCTTCTCTGGCAGGCCGAGTTTCTGCAAGTTCCCTGAAAATGATAATAAAGCCATGCGAAATGCAGCTTTTTGTTTTCTCAAGCCAAGCTCTGGCGTACTTTAGAGAAAAATCATCCTGTTAATTTTCTAACACTCCCTGTAAGTGAAAAAGAAAAATCTACAAAACACAGTCCAAGGGCCACAGTTGTTCAAGGTTACACGTCACAAAAAACACAAGCAATAGAGATTAACACACGCCTATGTGAGGAAGGCCTTTGCTGTAAGACACAGACATCCATCCATCCCTTTGCAGCTACTGGGGTCCTGCTCCATGAACAGGGCTCCTAGGCACCACATACAAATAGATGAATGCTTGCAGTTTTAAATACAACTCGCCCGGTGGTACGTAGATTAGAAAAGACACAGGTGCAAGCACCAAAGCATGCGGTTAGATTAGATTAACTAGCCGTGCCTTACTCTTATATAAAACGACTTTCTCCCCTAGCTCTCAAAACACGTTACAGAGGTTAAGGATCATAACCGAGATACAGAATGCCAAGATCACCCATTGGCCTGGCCAATGGAATATGGTTCTCCAGGTGCTCTTACCCAGGGCTCTAACCACAAAAGCAGGGCTGTATTTATGCACATTAACCTTAAGCAGATATTGGAGCCCCGCTGAAGTCAAAGAGTGCAAGCACTTGGCCAAATCAAGAGACGAGTTCAATCCCAACATCTCCTCTGACTTCACTGGGATTAGGCCCCCATGGCAGAAGGCAGACTCAGATCTCCATTTGATTTACACACATCTAATCCAACTTAATTGTTGGTATTTCCCCTTGGGAGGGGGAGAAGGGGGGGTCACTCACCACAGGTTTCCTCTGCTCAAGGCCACTCTGAATAGCTCTTTCCAGGTCTGAGGCTCCATTCGCCACCGTGTTGCTGTTTTCCCTTACTCGCTGTGACTCAGCATGCTCCCTCTTCGTGACTTGTCCATCCAGCTGCAGTTTTCCCCTTCCAAGGTCCCAAAGTTTTGCCTGAATGGCAGTTTTCTCATTCACTGCTCTAATACAGTGCCCCAGGGCTGGTAGGAGAACCTTTGCACACCCTCTGCTACAGGTTCCAGTCCAACTTCAGTTTGCTTTCCCTCAAACGCTGTTGCTCTTTCCCCAGACTCCCTCCCACAAGTTCTAGCTCCCCAGTCTCTGAGTGTACCAACTCAGAAATCCCACCTCTCAGGGAGCACCCACAAACAAAATCCCATCAACTCCTCTCCTGTACAACAGCAGAGTAAGCTATCTTTAGCCTATTCACCCCCAGCAGGCAACCTCACACTTTATTACTTCAGCCACCTAATTCCCCTCAGCTGTAGCCTCCTTGGTTAATTGGCACCTTCTCAGCCTCATTAAGCCCTTCCAGGCCGTTGCAGGGTGAACACACTATCACCCCTTCCCCCAAAAGGCTGGATCTTTTTTAGGGTTTGTAGAAATTCCCGTGATCATTTTACAATGCTTGCTTGAGAAGAAAGGAGCTTCTCATAACTGAATCATGACTGTATTGAAAAACAACAGAGTCCTGTGGCACTTTTAAAGACTAACAGATTTATTTATCACATGAGCTTCTGTGGGAGAAAATCCTACTTCCTCAGACACTTTGAAAACAAAGTGGGATTTTCTCCCACGAAAGCTCATGCGATAAATAAATCTGTTAGTCTTTAAAAGTGCCCCAGGACTCGGTTGTTTTTCTGCAATAGACTAACACGGCTCCCCCTTTGGACCGTGACTGTATTGAAGGTGTCTTTACTCTAGCCCCTTTTTTGGAAGGGGGTAGGGGGGCAGAAATAATTCTAAAATTGAAAAGAAATAAAATGTCGCTCCTGGCTTGCGCCTCCCAATAAAACGCAGGAGACTTGCTATTAGAACTCAACTGCCGGGCTCAGTAGCTACTATTGATACGTGTGGAGTCCAGCTGCTTCTTTCTTTTTTTATTTTTTAACCTGTTACCAGTTGAGGGAAGTCACTCGCATTTGAGAGTTGCTACGTTTTTCTTATGCTGCTGAGATCGCTCTAAGCACATGGGCAAAGGTTAAGGATGTGTTTTATCGCTCTGCATTCTGCAGGTTCTAGCCCAGTGAGGGGCTTCCTAAAGACATGGGTGATAAGGTCACACTGTGTCTATGCCAGTGGTCCCCAAACTTTTTAGGTCACACTTGCCCTTACCCCTGTCCTCACCCTCCTCCCCCTGCAGCTGGGGCTGGAATGGGGCCACAGTTGGGGTCAGAGGCCGGGAGCTGAGGCCAGCACTATTTTGAGGGGCATGGGGGACAGAGCAGAACTCGAGGCAAAGTGGGGTGAGGTGGCATTCCCTCCCCATTCCCTATGGGAACTGGCCCTGGGCCGTGTTGTGCTTCTCCCAACATTCCTCCATGCCCACCTAGGAGGGGTTGCCCCACAGTTTGGGGACCTCTGGTGTATGCGGTAGAGTCCTGGGTGGCTGGGCATGAAGGGAAAAGGGGGAAATATGAAATAAACCTGATTAGAAAAGCTCTGGGAGCTGGGGAGGATGTTGATGCAAATCAATGAGGAAAGGCTGGCCTAGCCACTGGCATCAGATTAATGTCAGTGTCTCGAGCCATTTCTTGTGCTACACAGACACTGCCCGATTTAGAATCACCTAGTCGCTTCTTTCACTAAGCCTCCCCGCCCACCCCTTTTGTCCCCTTTTGCAAATAACTAGGGGGCAAAGCTTTCTCTCCACTGATATAATTCTCTTTCCCTTTACTGTCCCCCCTCTTTTCTTTCTTTACCAGTTATACACCCTCTCCTTGCAGATGCATCACATCACTTACACTCTGCCTTGTCCCTTGGGCACAGGAAAACCAGCAAAACACGTGGCATTCAGAGTGCATTTTAATTGGATATGCCAGAGGAAAGTGCGGCATCTCTGGTAGAAGGCCTTGATTCAGCCAGGTTCTTGACCTCTATTGAGCAAGCACACCATTCCATGGATGCGCTGCAAACTGTATTTGTTGTGAAGTTTTCCTAAGTGCCCCAAAGCCAGATTTTTAAAGATTACTAGCAGAATCAAAAGCACCGAGGCGCCTAAATCTCATTAATTTCAATGGGTACTACTAGACTTTTGAAAACTCCATTATGTACCCAACTATCTTCTAAAATGTTGATCCCAACTCTCTACGAGTAGAAGTGGGGTGTATTTTTTTTAATCAACATTTATTTTTTGTCCAAAAGACCCCTTGCAGCTTCGGTGAGAGCAAAACCGTTTCACAAATTCATGTCAGTTTCACCACACTGTTTTGTTTGGAAAAAACAATTAAAAAAAAAAATCAGGAAAAAAATCAAAATGTTTCTATTTTTTCAGCCAAATTTTTTTATTTCAGAATTTCATTTAGTTTGTTTTAAAAATTAAAATGCTAAGAATGGTTGAAATTTAAACACAATCAACCCAAACAGTTCTGAGGAATTTTTGACGGTTGATTTCTTTGGACATTTTGATTCCCTGGAAATTTCAAACACTTAATATTTAGTTCAGGAACAATTTTGAATTGCCCAGCTTTAGGCACTTAAGTTCCATTTTCAAAAGGGACCAAGGACCACATTTTAAAAGTTATCTAGGGACCTGGTGCCATTTTCAAAAGCCTCTAAGCAGGCTCCTTGAGAGAAATTCGGAGTCCTAGTACACCCCATTTGTTAGGACTGCACCCCTCCCATTTCACTTGATTTACAAACATCGGGGGCGAGGGGGGAGCTCAGATCCATGGTACAAGTGTTCCCCTTTTCTTCACCCCCCCTTACCGCAGTACCGAGGCACCCACTGAAATGAACGAGACAGAGGTGCCGAGGAGTTTCTGAAACTCCCCCTAGGTATCTAAACACTTCAAAAATCTGGCCTTTCAAAATGTAGGAGCCTAAATTCCATTGACTTTAGGGGAAAGATTTTCAAAGTGCTGTAATAGGATGTCCTTGCTTAGGATGCCCTCCAGTGGCAAGCCTGCACACTGGCCTCGGTTTCCCTTTTTCTTCTGCCCATAAAGGCACATATCTTCTCAGCATAGTCCCGGGTTTTATTCAGGTGCCCCAGGGCAGTCATTCCTCCAGAACTGTTATCGTAGACCCTTTCTCGACAAACCACAGTCCAAGCACGCCAATACTCCAGTTTTCCCGTTCTCTTCTTCAGGGCCATCACCTCTGGGTCCTCCACCTGGGCATCAATAGCAGCATGTGCCCCCAGCTCCATGCCAGGGGCCCACACTCCAGGTCGTTCCCCTGAGGGTGATTCTCAGCACTGTCCCCTGAGCATGTTCCCCAATAGGGTCCCGCCCCTTCAGGGCTCCTTGTGAGTCCCACCTTTTCTCAGGGGCAAATCTTTCCAGGCCCCATCTCTTCTGCTCCCCACTGCTGCAGCAACCCTCCACCCTAATTCTCACCCCCATGGGCACCTTGCAGCAGACACAGAGGCCTGGGCATGGTATACAAGTCTTACCTCTTTACACCTCCGAGAAGAACTCACAGGCTACTCACCTGCTTAAAACTAAGCACATGCTAATGCGCTCACCCGCCTCAGGGTCAGAATGCTCAGCGCCCTGCAGAATCGAGCTCGTGGTACAGTGCTTTTCCTCCACAAAACAGAGAAAACCAGACGAATATGTCTGTACTCACCTCTGGCTTTGTCCCCAAACCCACTCCAGCCCTGTTTACTCAATGTTCCCTTCTTCTCAACCCCTGCTGCTTCTTACTCAAAAAAATCTATGAAAAGGCCCTTCGGATTCCTTCCATCTCTCTCTAACAGCTGGATCTTTCTCTTTAAAATACACCGAAGGGAGCATACAAAATCAAACAATTTTTTAATTATTATTATTATTTTCCATTGTTTTTCATGAGCTACACCTAACGCAAAAAAAACAACAGAGTCCTGTGGCACTTTTAAAGACTAACAGATTTATTTATCGCATATATAAATATATAAATAAATCTGTTAGTCTTTAAAAGTGCCCCAGGACTCTGGGGGTTTTTTTGCAATAGACTAACTCGGCCCCCCCCCTCTGGAACCCACCGAAATCAAAGTCAGATACCTGTTGAGGTATCACGCTCACCGCGCAACATTTCACAGGTACGAACCACATACATAAACAACCACCAGAAAACCCCAGCCCTGAAATAAAATCAGTCAAATCACGGATCTGACTTCTAGCAAACCATTTAATTCGTAAATAACACATTGTTACATTCTGTTTTCCAGTTATTTACAATATGGAGTGTTCCCAAACAACATCAGCTCTTACAACAAAATAAATATATTTCAGTATCTCTAGAATGAAAATAAATTTCTCCATTTCTACATGTAGCGTACGAGGAGGAAAAAAGTAGACTAGAAAAAATGTGCCAGCACCTTTTTACATTTTTTCCTTCCTTGTTTAGGGATTATTGTGTATTTCATTTTGTATTTTCAAAGGGACCTAAGAGAGACAGGCACCAGATTCCCTTAGAACAGGGGTAGTCAATAGATGGACCACCAGCTAAATCTGGACCATCAGCTGCTTTGGAATGGACCACAACATCTTTTTATTTACTTAGTATGATCATTATTATTATTATTTTTGTATTATTTTCTCTGGATCTGGATCTCGATTATACATTGACCAAGAAAACTGGACCTTGGCAAAAAATAATTGACTACCCCTGCATTAGGACTTGGGTGCTTAATTTCTCCCAGCCTTCATCATTCTCTGAATTAAAGGGGGGGGAAAAAACAGAGAAATTAGATCTGCAACTATTAAAAACGCATTATAAGATTGAGCAAAGACAAACTTACGTGAATGTAAAAGAATCCACCCTTTAGAAATGATCTAAACACATCAATTCTTTTTCTTGGTACTATAGGGGTTTTTTAAAAAATGCAGCTTTAAAACACCTCGTTACATTCTGCTCCAGGGGAAATTGTCAAAGGCATAAGACAATGAGGAATCTAAGTTCTAGTTAAAGTTCCTGGGAGTTAGTGTACCAAACTGCCATGAATGCCTTTGAAAATCTTTCAACAATGTATTTACAGCATTGCCAACCTCAAGTACCCATGAGTCAGACCTTCCCCCCTCTCAAAATCACAAAGTGGATTAAAATCATGAGATTTATTCTAAATGTTAAACCTGGGGGGCGAGAATCCTGCTGTTTTTTAAATGTTAGGGATGACGGGAACAACATTTTCAAGTTTTTCTCTACAGCCGGGAGAGCTATATTTTTATTTTTTAATAAAAGCTGAGGTTCTCACATCACATGACTCCAGGAGCTGGGCCTTCAAAGAAAAACACGAACAAAACATTTGTGATAATAACATGAGAGCTGGCAACACTGTAGTTTGGACTTCATCTTGAAGGAGCTAGCTGCTTCATTAGTGCCAAGACTGAATGTAGGAATAATCATTGAGGGAGAGCTATGAAATGGTTAGAGTGATGCTGGAAACAAATGAAAACAATCAATTTATTTTAAAGAAAGGAAAAGGCTGATAATGCTGCACAGGTAGAGGGAGCCAATTTTGCCCTGAGATGTAAAGAGTTTCCATTTTCCTTAAGACTGAACTAGTAGTGAGATTTTTTCATCTTCAAACTTTACCTTTCAAGTCCCCAAAATCCTAAATCAGTGGTCTTCAACCTGGGCGATACCGCCTACTAGTGGGCATTTTGTGGTTTTTGGTGGGCGCTACAAAAATGAAGGGAGGAGATAATGGCCACGCTCATCCGGCTGTAGTTTATCAAAAGTTTGTATGAATAATGAATGAATAAGGAATACATTTTGTTTGAATGAAATTTGTTTGACATCCTATTTGAAATAGCTGAGTTTAAAATTTAAATAAATGGAAAATTATAATCAACGATTAACAGTATGACAGTGTAACGATTAATTTAACGACAGGGGCAATTTTAGAAAAAGTAACTATTTATGTAGGCGGGTGGTAAACTTACTGCAAATGTGAAAATATTGAAAAACTGGGTGCTGATCCAGAAAAGGTTGAAGACCACTGTTCAAAGTCTTTGACCTTTCTGGGTGAGACTGCTCCATTGAGCTTTGTTCTGAATACACTGAATTAGGAAAACAGCAGTGTGGATGTTCCCAACCCTCCCACTCCGCTGGGTTTCAGACCCCCACATTCAGTCCAAGCAGGAATGTCTGTGTGGCTATTTTTAGCCCTGTGTACCTGAGTCAATCGAGCCAGGTTCTGAGACTGGGTGATGTGGGTTTCTCTTTGTAAATTCAATGTACCTGAAACAAACAAGGAGTCCTGGGGCACTTTCAAAGACCAAGACATTTATTTATCGCAGGAGCTTTCGTGGGAGAAAACCCCACAACGTCAGATGCTTGAAGACAGGGAACTCACAGAATGGGAGCAAAACAAACGGAGGGGAGCGCAAGTTACAGGATGAGGTCAGGCTGTCACAGCAAATCAAAGCAGTTTGGATTCAAACAGTGGAGTACAGCAATTAGCAGGGAGATTGGGGGGGAGGGGGGGGAAGGGGAAAGGAAAGCAAAATTACCTGTTGTAATGGGGAAAAAGCTGTGAGTTCAATGATAGAGTCCCAGGAACCAGCCCCAGGTGTGTTGGTGTGGCAAGTTATGGGAGCTGTTGGGTTAATCAGAGGATGCACAGATCTTTAGCGAGCTACGGTACCTTTCTTCTTTCTCTGCTCTGACTCTGAATAACTTAACCTGATGGGCAACAGAGTCTTGTGGCACTTTTAAAGACTAACAGATTTATTAATCGCATGAGCTTTCGTGGGAGAAAATCCCACTTCGTCAGACGCTTTGGGATTTGCAGCAATTTGGTTAGTACTGCCCTCTATGCTCTTCACGGCTGCTAAGATAGAACTGAGCAAAAATTGATTGATACTTTTTTTGTGTGAAAAAATACAGATTCGGTGACACTTTAACAAGCTACTAATTTGTGCTGACTGAAAATACACTTACCTCCTCCCAGCAATCCTCCCCATTCCATTTTCAAACCAATGGGCTTTGATTTCTTGGAGACCTGGGGCATTTTTAAAGACTAACACATTTATTTATCGCACGAGCTTTTGTGGGAGAAAATCCCTCTTTGTCAGATGCTTTGAACGAAGTGGGATTTTTCTCCCACGAAAGCTCAGGCGAGGAATAAAATTGTTAGTCTTTAAAAGTACCCCAGGACTCCTTATTTGTTTGGCTGAACGAGACTAACACGGCCACCCCCTTTGGAATTTAATTTCTTGAGTTAAAATGACGTTTGGTTTCAAATTTTCCTTTCACTTGGTAATTTAAAATATAAAAGAGCTCCAGGAGCTAAAGGAATTTTTTCCACATTCACCAATTTATTTATTTTGGGGGGAGGGGCAGATTTCATTTTTGTTTTCACCCTGAACTGACAGTGGTGATCGGTGTTCAATTTTTCAGAACTGCTAGAGAACTGAAAAATCCACCGGACAATCACAGAAACATGGAAGGCAACCTCAGTAGGTGAAGTGATTCTCAACCAGGGGTCCAGTATTCCTGGCAGAACACAGAGGTCTTGCAAGGTACATCAACTCACTTAGATATTTGCCTTCTTCAGCAGGGGAAAACAAACCTACTAAAACCAGGAGGCCAAATGGTTCAGATGCTGGCCAGCAGAAGCTGCAGCCATGCACAAAAGCTATTACAGGTTCACAGCTGTGATTGCTCTATCCATGTGTGACAGAACAGGGACTAGCATATAGTATTGTAAATCCGTTCACTACCCCATAGCAGCTTCATCTTGCACCCATGTAGCACATCTCCCATCTGCAGAAGTTTTGTGGGTACCCTTGGTATCGTTCCTTGAATTTTTGTGGACACCCCCCCCCCACACACACACACACACACACACGCACACACACAAACTGTGGGCTAGAAACATTTTTCAAGTTCGTCTATTTGTAGGTAATTTAGCAACTCTGAATAGATCGTGCAAGCCTTGGAGAAAATGGATTTGCCCAGAAATGGTGGTAATAGGAAAAAAAAATCCTTTCCACAGCTTTCACACTACCAGCTCCAGAGCTATGGACAGTCCGATACACAAACCACACGTTAATAAAAGATCATTCTTCTCTGAAAGTTTCCATCTCACAAGGATGGGTGTAAATATCAAGAGGTTACAACAAAGCTCCACAGTGATGCAAGAAAACAATATAAAACACCAGCCCCAAAATACTAACTGACCGATTCCTCTTCAACCAAATCTGTTGGGGTAGCAAAAATAATTGAATCACACCCCCTCCCCGCATTGCTTAAGTTAAATTTAGCAGACCTGATTCGGATCTCACTTTCACCATTCACATGCCAGCAAAACTATGGAGTTACAGCTGAATTACACCCCCAAGGCTGGAATGAGTTCAATCCCTGGTTAATATGTTCCATGGATGGGCTAGTGACACAGTAAATCTGGCAACCGTATTAAAAGCAAAACTTCCATTGAGACAATTGTTTGAACAGAACGAGCGAGATACACTGCGATCATGAATGCCGCAAAAACAATTACAAAGCAAATCAAAGTACATTCTTTTTGTAATTCTGGGCTCCACGTTCAGTTGGACGGTGATAATAGTCGGTCAGAGCAGTAACTCTGGAAGGAATACATTAATGCATTTTAAATGAAAGGAGACATATGTCTGGAGTGAGTTTCTCTGCAGGTGTAGCATTGACAGTAAATCATCAAGTGCTGTCAACTGGTCTAGAGCGTAAAGGCTGCCCCGACTCTAAGCCCTGGCTGGGATGATTTAGCTGCGGTTGGTCCTGCTTTGACCAGGGGGCTGAACTAGATGACCCCGAGGTCCCTTCCAACCTTACTATTCTATGATTCTAACTGGACTGGGCCCGGGGGCAACTGGGTTTTATTCCTGGGTCTTTGCTGGCCAAGCAAAACAAATTGCCACAAGTCAACTCAATGGCATTTCTCCATTTGTCTGTCGGTGAGGAAAGTAATAACTTCTGAACACCACCTCTAATCAATTCTGAAACTCCAGGGAGCGTTCCAGGCAGCAAGGGGCAGAACCCTATCGATTCTGGTGAAAAACCAGACACCTGGAAAAGCCATTCCTGCTTCAAAAGTTCTTTGCTTTCCCTGCAGAGAGGTGCGTAATTGCTGGGGGGCTGGAGTAGAGAGAGTCAAAGAGAAGGGGGAGTAGAGTCAGCATGTCTTTGGGGGGAGAGGGATGTAGAGAGAAAGAGAGAAGGGCCCAACCATCCATAAATCACTTTCAATCCAGGGGAAAGAAAGACTCCCAGAGCCCTCAGCTTAGGGGGAAGTGGGAAATGGGGGAACCCTGGTCCGGAGGGAAAGGGGGTACACAAAACTCCTAGCATGACAGGGATATGGGGATTGCAGGGAGTCCTTAAACCAAAAAGGGGTGGGAGGGGGTACCCAGGGAGTTTGTGGGGGAGGAATGCAGGAGGCAAGGACTCCCAGTGTGTGCACGTAGCACGGCCAACAGAAGTGACAAAGTATGCGATCGTCTCTAGACTCCAAGCTCTTTGGGGGTAGGGATCCTCCCTCATGTCGTGTGTGGACAGTGCCCGGCACAGTGGAGTCTGGATCTCAGTCAGTGCCAATGAGGGCACCATCAACACAAAAGACTGGTTTACATGATCCACAGGGCCCTGAATTTTAAGCAAGGGACTCAAAAATGTGCTTAAGGTCCAGATTTTCGAAGTTATTTAGGGGCGTTGCTGAGCTCAGTGTTGCAATGCCTAACTGATTTAGGAGCTCCTAAGTGTCAACGGGGATTTAGGCACATAGGAGCCTCAATCCCACCGACAGTCAATCCTAAATTAGGCACCGCCACGCGGAGTGCAGTCTACGTGCTTTGCTGAATCAAGGTCTTCGTCGCTAGAATGTGTGCAAAATTGCAAAAGCTAGAATGAATGTGTATTGAAAAACATGTTGCAGTCTTGGTCCAGATCTGCTGAAGATATTCCCATGACACTGGTCCCCATCGTCTGTCCCTAGTTGGACCTGTGACACCTATTAGGATTCACGAGAAGAGAAATCACTACAGAAATTTAACGGCGAGCCCAACTGGACCCATAACCAGTCAGGGAAGGACAACAAATGGAGGGTGGCTCAGAAAGAACAGAAAATGAATTTTGTACATTCAGAGTTTATATTTTTCAAAGAAAAATCATATTGAAAATATAGAAGGCTCAATGGCTGTGCGGTAGCAGTCTCTCTATCACTAAGAGAACAGAACACGCGCACTCGTGCGCACACACACGCGCTAACACATGGAGAGGCTTTAATAACACCGAACTGTCATCAATTGCAATGTGCACTTCAGCTTGCTGGCCAGAAGAGAATAAACGCCCACCGAAGCACACCGAGATAATTGAAAATGTCTGAATGGCTTTAATATGAATTCAGTTACTTGAATGAAAAAGGTACCAGAGGAGCGTGGTTGGGGTTTTTTTTGTTTTTTGTTTCCTTTCTCCATTTTTAGGAGGATTTTCCCCCGGTGTCTGTACATCTTGGCTCATCCCTGAGTCATCTTCAAATTCTCCTTCTCCTCCGCAAAAGCCAGGGTCCCTAAATGGAAAAACTAAACACAGAGAGACAGCATCATTAACAAGAGATGGGTAACATTTGGTGTCGGTTGTTGAAACATTCCTGCCCATGGGAAAACCACACAGGCAGGTAGTGGATTTCCGTACAGCTCACCTCAGGTACATCTCTCCCCAGTTACTCCTCTAGGGAGTGGGAGGTTTGAGCAACCTTTCCAACAGATCAGGTCTCAGAGAGAACCAGCAAGCAAGCCCTGAGTCTGTACCCACACTCTCTGAGACTATGTCTACACTGATGGCGGCAAATTTGTACCACCAGATTGATTTATCTGGTTCCATTGAGCAGAAGTGAAGACATGCTCAATCACTCCAGAAGTTGATCTAAAATCAACACCGCCGTGAAAAGAGTAGCACCACGTTGACGGACACACATTTCCGTAGGCGCAGCGTAGTGGCGACAACACGCAGAAGAGAGTTTATATGCAAGCTACTCTACATAGCTTGCGTAACTCACATCGACTGCTGCCGAATTTGCCGGTAAGCACAGATCTGGCCTCACGCCCATGCACACTGGCAGAGGAAGACCCATGGCTAAGTTAACTCCAGTCCTGCCCAACGTTTTACCTCTTTCCTTAGATTTAGAGATTTTCTGTATTCATGCTGAGAGCTTTCCATACAGTTGTCTTAGGCATTTCGTCTGAGATGTTGATCTCTGAAGGATCACCCCTGCAACAGATATTATAGGTAGTGACTGAAATGACCACTACTGGCCCCGATCCAGCAAAGCACTCCAGCACGTGCTAACCTTTAAACAGGTGAAGAGTGTGAAGTCAACAAACCACTCATGTGGTTGAAATGAAGCATGGGCTTAATTGCTTTGCTGGATCAATGACCTTCAGAGGCAAACCTGACAGATGCTGAGCATCCACTCGGAGTTGTGGGTACCCAGCACTTCACAGGATTGGGCTCCTAAGCCATTTGTGGTAATAAAAACACTTCCGTGAATTATTTCTAAATGTGCTGGTACCAATATCTCAGAATTGCAACCAGGTGTTCATTGAGAACGCTTCTATGAAAAATGTGAGGTCCTGCACATTCTTTCCTCAGTGTTTATTCTCTAAGTGCCCATTTAGTTAACTTGGGCATCCCCACCACAAAAAACAAATCGAATGCGCCTATGGACTGAGGGGAGATTTGATAGCAACCTTCAACTACTTGAAGGGGTGCTCCAAAGAGGAGGGAGCTAGGCTGTTCTCGGCGGTAACAGAGGACAGACAAGGAGCAATGGTTTCAAATTACAGCTGGGGAGGTCAAGGTTGGATAGTAGGAAAAGCTTTCTCACTAGGAAGGTGGTGAAGCATTGGAATGGGTTACCTAGGGAGGTGGTAGGATCTCCGTCTTTGGAGATTTTTAAGGTCCAGTTGGACAAAACCCTGGCTGGGGTGATTTAGTGGGAGTGGTCCTGCTTTTTAGCAGAGGGTTGGACTAGATACCTCGTGAGGTCCCTTCCAACCCTATTATTCTATGACTAAGTTTGTCTGACTGTCCCCATCTGGGGGCACCAGAGACAAGACTGGTCTGAATGGGTTTGAAACAACCTCAGGAGTGTCGATCACACTCAGAAGAAGCACACTCTTATTGTTCTCCTTACAAATATAGCTTGTTGGAAAATTTTTGGCAAAATAGCTTTGTTGGAAAACGCCATTTCCATGAACGATTTTTTTTTTCACAAAATCGTGTAGATTTTTGGGGGGGAAAGGAGCTTGGAAAAAATTAAAGGTTTCATTTTCTACAACACAAAGTTGCCATTTTCATTTCCAAATGACTTTTTGTTTTGAAATTGATTTTATTTTAGAAACACTTAAATAATTTTAAACGGGGTCAAACCTGAAACAAACCATGTAGATGGATCTAATGCTATTTTTGTTTTAATTTTGTTTTACAAGAAATTTTGAACATTTGGATTTTTGTCCCAATTGGGACTAAAAAAAAAAATTAAAATTTTTCACATGATGGAAAATCTGTTTTCCAACCAACTCTATTTATTAACACAGCTGCTTGCAGAAGGAGGGTACGTTAGGGATAACACCACAGATGTCTGGAGATTTCTCTCCACACACTCCACCTGCCTGGGAAGTGCAAAGCTGTGTCATGGTCTTTGTATTTATAAAGGACATTTAAAAATGTTGCATTAGAAGAAAGTCTAACTTTTAAGTGTTTGCATTATAATGACTAGGGTTGGATGTTCAAAGGCATCAAGGGAGTGAGTGCCTCATTAAAATTTAACAACCTATCCTGCTGTGAAAATGCCAGCCTGGAGCACTAATGCTTAGAAAAGCCTGGATTGATGGAAATATGGTAAATCCATGGAGACACAAGTGAGACAGAGAAAGCGACAATACCCTTCAAAATACCAATGCTGGGGAGTTTGCTCAGTGAGTTTTACCTGACGTTGTTATTTCGCCCTGGAACAGCCAAGTACTTTGCTTTCCCCAGTGGGAGCTGAATGACATTTGCTTCAGTAGCTTCCATCATTTTCTGAGACTCCTGTTTTAAAAACACCAAAACAAGTTCACTCTCTGTTGCGGAAGAAATTAAGGGCAATCTTACTCGGTTGATTGTGCTGGTCAAGATGCCGATCAAGTAAAACCATGAAAGCAAAAGATGTCGGATCTACTTCTCTAAGTGTAAGTGGTTTTTTGACCTTGCATTTAACGTAAATCAGTAGCGGGGTGTGTGTGTATTATATTAAAAACCCGAACCAAACAAGACACTCTACAACTGTGGTTCTCAACCTTTTGTGGGTCATGACATGCTTGGTGGTGTATTGCGATCCTACAGGACACACCAGCCCACACCCCCCAGGCTGACTCCAGCCATCGCCCTGGCTCTCTGCGACACACTTTTCTCGACAGAGTGGTTGAGAAGTGCTGCTCGATAGAACACACAGGAGAGGCTGAACGTGTGACCAGATGTTAGTCACATCGCTTAGTGCTCTACTGGAAGGCATTGAGATACCACCTGATGTGTGTGGTGTAAGATCCTGTAAATATATAGTATACACATCATTCTGGCCCACCTGGTGTATTGGAGAGTCCGCAAAACTTTTCAATTTCAATGGAACTTAACTTGTTTTGTTGAGAATTACCAGCTCTAACCCTTCCGCTTCCAAATACGTCACATCATGAGATTGCTCTTTATTTATGGGTCTCCAGCCAAGTTTCAATCTCTAATCGAAGAGTTATATTGGCAAGTAGAAGCGTTACATGTTCCTAGGAACAGTCTAGCTCTGGACAGATGTTCAGTGAATATTACCTCTTCTTCCTTGGCTTTATTTTTGGCATCGTCCAGTTTTTTCTTCTTGCTTTCAGGCATGAGGTCATCGAGCCAGCTGAGTTCCCGCTTTGAGAAACAGAAATCCATGACTTGCCTGACGAAGACCAGAGCCAAGACCTATAGGGATACAAACAAACTGCTAATCAGTTCAAAGATGGCTCAGAGCCCATTTTCATCCTAGAGTTTACTAGTGGAGTCAATCAAAGTGTAAATGAGTCAAATGCACTGTGTTGGCTTTCGTTTCCCTCATTTTCAGAATGGGAGCAACCCTGCATTTATTTTGCTCCCATTCTGTAAGATCCCCATCTTCAAACATCTGACGAAGTGGGATTCTACCCACGAAAGCTCATGCGATAAATACATTTGTTAGTCTTTAAAAATGCCCCAGGACTCCTTGTTTGTTTCACATGAGTAGAGGCTGTAGACTAGGCTTTGGTGGATTCTCTGTACCTTGAAGTCTTTAAACCGTGATCTGAGGACTTCGACAATTCATTCCTAGGTTAGGGGTCTATTTCAGGAGTGGGTGGATGGGGTTCTGTGGCCTGACAGGAAGTCAGATTAGATGACCATAAAGTCTATGAATCTTCTTGTTTACCTTAAGGCCTCTCTATGCCACACAAGGAAGTCTGACTACATAATTATATTTACACTCATTTTAAGGTACTTTGGCATTGAGATAAAGACCTTACTAATTCCTGAATGAGTTCACCAATTACACCCAAAAGCAGATAACTGGTGTCTCACTCTACAAACCCTTCCACTAGGAAAGAGCAAGAGTTTTACCATCATGGGAAAGACAATGGCAGCCGGAGAAGCTTTGATGGCCCAGAGTAAAACGAGGCAGGTCAGCTGGATCAGGGTGAAGAGATGTACTTTTCGCAAGGGGACATGTCGTAGGTAGATAAAGTCAGGTTGGTGTTTCGCCGGCATTCCAAACAGCTTCAGGCGATCGAAGAACTGAAAAGACCAGGTGCAGAAGAAGCGCTGATGACACAGGATTTCAAATGCTAGCCAAGATTTGCATTTATTAGTTTGCATTAGTAATAGGAAGAGAAATAGAAGAAAATTACCATACGCAAACTAGATAATTTGTGTCTCCCCACTGGCTAGATCACGTGTAGAGGTTTGACACTCTATTACTCCCTATAAGCTAATGGGCCGGAGCCTTTAGCTCAAGGAGTAATAACACTGCCACGTAACTCTTATACATCACTTCTCATCAGCAGATTTCAAAATGCTTTACAAAGGCAGTATCATTTGCCCCATTTACAGAGGGGGAAACTGAGGCAGGGGGAGAAAAAATGGCTTGCTTAACATGACCCAGAAGGCCAGAGCCAGGACAAGACGCTAGGTCTTGGGAGTCCTCTTTCAGTGCTCCATCCATTTACACACTATCTGCCACTCAGCTTTGGGCTCTGAAATTACATACCTGAATTCCTCTGAGTGAAGAAACACCCATGTAGAGGAACACACCGTAAAGCACGGGCATTGGGATGAACTGCAGAAAAGAACAAAGGTGTAAAAGAGAAATCCTGATACCGTAAAAATCAGCCCTCTATGTCAGAAACCCCGCCTAACATTGAGGCTGAAATTTCCTATGTTTAGCTCTGCCACAGAATGACTTTTGGGGGGACAGTTGCATCAAAACAGTTCGGTCATTCCACAGAATCCTAGAAGATGAGGGTTGGAAGGGACCTCAGGAGGTATCTAGCCCAACATCCAGCTCAAAGCAGGACCAACCCTGACTAAATCATCCCAGCCACGGCTGTTTAAAGACCTCTGAGGATGGAGATTCCACCACCTCCCTAGGTAACTCATTCCAGTGTTTCACCACCCAGCTCGGGAAAAGGCTTTTCCTAGTATCCAACTTAGACACATCCCCCCACCCCCAACTGCAACTTGAGATCATTGCTCCTAGTTCTGTCATCTCCTACCACTGAGAACAGCCTCGCTCCCTCCCCCCTGGAACCCTCTTTCAGATAATTCAAAGATCTTTTCCAATCCCCCCTACTCCCCTGCAGACTTTTCCAAGAATAAGGAGGTTGTTTCGCCAACGTTCAACTGTACTTCTCTTGACGCTGCTGCGCTCTCTGACATTAAAGAAAAACATCTCCATATTTGATGATGACTGCATTTAAGATAAGCATGCTTCATCGTAGCCCAGAGGAGATATTTTATCTGCCATTTTATCCATTAACCCTCTGTAAAGATACATCCACGATGCATAAAAAGGCATGTTCTGAACCCAGGTCAGCTCACTCGGGTTAAAATGGCAGGGAAGATGCAGCAACTCATCTTTCAGCTGGTTAGCAGCTTGAGATAAAGGCTATGGGGAGCCTGAGGTTGAACACAAGGGATAATGGTGAATTAGAAACTGAACAGCTGTGTCTTCCTTGCTATTTTAACACCTGGGTTAGCTAACCTGAGTTAAGAATGAAGGGTGACGACATAGCCTAAGAGGGAAGCCAGTTCTGAAGAATGGAGTAAGCTAAGCTGTCATCTCTTATAGTAGTGCCAACCCCCCCGTTATCATATTCCTCATCATATTCACCACAAATAGGACCACAAGAGATGCCAGACTGGATCAGACCTGAGATGATATAACGCTGGATATTTTGTTATCCATATAAATGTCCAATTCCTGTTTTGAATCTTATGAAATTCTTGGCCTCAGCAACCTCAAGTGGTGGTGAGTTCCACAGTCCAACCACACAACATTTCTCCATATAGTTACTGTCCCAAACTCTGGGTGCTTTGTGTCCTGTTACCTTTAACACAGCCGTCATGAAGACGGAACAGCCCATAAGCACAAAGATCATGAGGCCAGTGACCCGTTGCTCTAGTATCCCGAGAAATTTTGGTTGTAATCCTGGCGCTGAGCAGCCGGACTCTAGTTTCAGGCTGTTCACGTGGGTGATGGATAGAACAGTTGCGGCGACGAACCAGGGCAAGCCCATCACAGAGCAAACGCCGAGCATTATTGCTACCATCAGAAGGTCCAGATGGTAGCCACATCCTTTCTGTGGGAAAACAGAGCCTGGTGAGAGAAGACGAGCTTTACACAGAGTGATGGTTTTTGAAAATAGATGCATGGCTCGAAGTCCCAGTTCCATTGAAGACAATGGCAGTTTTGCAGGATTTCACGCACAGATTTTAATGTCAGAAGTGATTCTTAAGATTAGCTAGCCCAATCTCCTGCGTAACACAGGCCAGCCACAGAATTTCACTCCATTATTCCTATACCATGCCTGTACCTTGAGGGGGAACTAGAGCACGTATTTTAGAAACACAAACTGAACCATGATGTAGGAGGCACAAGTTATGTTTTTTTCATGAAATGCCATGTAGTAGTCTGAAAAATATCAATATTAATACAAGAAATAAAGAAGTGCTAAGTTATTTCTGCTCATAAGAAACAGAGAATTCTTTGCGAAACACAGAATTCACATCTTTTAGCCAGAAACATTCCTCCAGGAAGATTTCATGCTTTAATAAAAGTAAGATCCTTCAAGTCTTCAATTGTTCAGTCATGAAGAAACTAACTCTCAAGTAGAGTTTGCTGGGAAAATATTTTAATTCTTTTTCGGACAAAAAGAAATTCAACAAAAATGAAAAACGTTCAAGTTTGTTGAAATTTTTCTTGAAAATTGTCCCACAAATTCTTCTTAGTTTTTGGAAACCCAAAACACACAAATATATTAAGTTATTTGGGGTTTTTTTGGCGGGGAGGGGGAGAAGTTTAATATGAAAACCAGCAAATTATCAACAAAACCAGAATTTTATTTTGTAAAACTTTCCATTTAATCAGAAAGCTATTTTTCAATCAGAAAAATGTGTCCAGTTTTATTTTTAAATAACCAAAAAGAAGTTAGAGTATTCATTACATTGTGGTGTGTCAAACTTATTAATTCCCCCAACACAGACAACAATACAAACTCTCCTCGACAGATAGATTTTAGGCTAATTTACTCGCTAGGAAGATTACTGGCCTAATTCTCTGTTGCTCTGCTCCTTGTATAGTCATTTTAGGGCCTGATTCAGGAAAGCATCCTTATTTAGGACCGCAATTAAGCACATCCACAAAGCAGGGCCTTGCAAAGCGAGTGTCCCTGCTGACCTCTGAGCGTAAAGCTGACGTAAAGGGCTGCCATCCTGACGTGGAAGCTTTTCACGCTCATTTTGCACGGGGGTAAATAACACAAAGTGCAGAGTTAATGGAGGCTGAGGTCTCTTCATCTCCTCCCAAACGGCTGTTACCTTGAGTTTGTGCTCCTTTCTGTTCACGATAACGGCAGTGATTTGCTGGTCCATGAATATCAAGATGGTGCAGAGGAGAGCCGGAATAATAGCTGCCAGAACTGTCCACCAGGGGTTGGGTCCTATTGGGTTAATAACCCACCCGCGATCATCTCTTGTCGGCTGGGACAAAACATACACACACCGTGTAACAGAGCCCCCATCCCCACAGCATCTGAGCATCTCACAATCTTCACAGTACTTACTAAAGAGAACATTTTCTAAAGCTCCTAAGGTTTTTAGGGGCCTACGTCCCGGTTTTGTTTTTTCCAAGTAATTTATGCACTTAGGCTTCTAAATCCCAAATCCTCGAGGGTATGCCTTACTCTCACTAATTTCACTGGGAGTTAGGTGCCTAAATATCTTTAAGGATGGAGGCCTACATCACCTCTAAAAGTGGAATTGAGGCTTCTAAGTCGATTAGGTATTTCTGAACGTTTCGACTGAAATGTCTTCCCTCCGTTCCAAAGGGGGGAGCCGTGTTAGTCTAGTTCAGCAGAACAAACAAGGAGTCCTGTGGACTTTTAATGACTAACACATTTCTTTATCACGTGAGCTTTCATGGGAGAAAAGCCCACTTCATCAGACGCTTGAAGATTCTGTAAATTCCCCATCTTCAAGCGTCTGACGAAGTGGGATTTTCTCCCACGAAAGCCCATGCGATAAATACATTTGTTGGTCTTGAAAAGTGCCACCGGACTCCTTGTTTGTTTTGTGGGAGAACAGAGAACCGACTTGTGTCTTGCAAACCCCACAAGCTGTCTTTTCTCTGTGATGTTTCCCTGTCATATAAACTCTGGCCATTCCATTACAGGATTTGTTTCTATTTGTTTTTCATAACTTCCTTTTACTGTTTTGCTTCTGGATCCTGGCTTGAATAAGTCTTATTGCTCTGAAATGGACACCGCAAGTGAAAATTGCACGCTGAGAATTTAAATGACTTTCTAAGGTTATCCGAGGATTCAGTGGCAAAATCAGGACAGAACTCACCTCTCCCGAGTCCCAATCCTCCCTGTTCCAACCACCAGATCCCACAGCTGGGAGGAAAATCCAGGAGTTCTGATTCCCAGACCCAAGGGTTAAAGTAAGGGGAAACGCACCAGAACACAGTTCTGGGGCCCACAAATTTGAGGGGCCAGAGTTCCGGGGCTCCTAAAAATAGAATAATCCAGCAAAATGCATGTTCCACCCTGGCCTGGCTGTGGGCAGGTCCTACGCCGCCCCCCCCCCCCCCCGTTGTTAATCACAATACTTATTGTGTTATGCAGTGTTTGCTGGTTTGTGACAATAATTGCTATAGACATAAACACTGTACAAAATTATAAATATTTTTATGGCGCGATAACGATGCATGTGGTACTGAGAAGTGGTTGCAAATGCCTACCTGCGCTGGGGCCCACACATGCATGAAGCGGGCCCAGACAATACAGGGAGGGGGCCCGGAGATTAGGAGGGTTCTGGGACCCGTGAAATTATACTTTAACCCCTGACCTCTGCTCTAACCACTACATCCCACTTCCCTCTCACAGCTAAGAATAGCACAGGAGTCTTGCCTCCAACTTGCCCTTAATCCACACTTTCCTCCCTGAGCAGGAAATAGAACCCAGGAGTCCTGACTTTCAGTCTGCCACACACCAACCACTTCATGCTGCCTTTCACAACCTACACTTTCCTCATTTTCAAATAGCATTACAAATTTGGATTGTTCCGTGAAACCAAATCCATGTTACATCATTTGCTTACCTTGAAGACACTGGGAACTTGTAGCTTTGGTGATGGGACTCCAATTAAGAAATCCATAAGGACCATCGTGACGATGGTAAAGAAGACAGCAAAGTCACTTATCATGGCTCGGACCTAGCACGAGAAATTACAGAAACAATTGGCGTTAGCAAACTATCAGAACAAAGCAATGGACAGTCCAGCCAAAGGCAAATGTTTTTCCCATCGAAATTCTTCCCTCTCTGTAGAATGACTGTGTTTAACAATGTTTATTGTTAAATGTCTTGTTAATTTCTGGCAAAAAGAGCCAGATTCAAACACTTTTTCTAAGATTCTACCATTTAGAAATTGTTTTAAAGCCCTGTAGGAACATATCAATGCCCACAGTCGATCCCAATAGTGATATTACTTTATCATATTACTACACTCTTAATTTAATGAGATTGGTTTTAGTCCAGATTGTTCAGGGATCCTGAAGTGCATGTGATGGAGTTCACAGGTGTTGGCCAGATTTTACCTTCACAACACAAAGATCAGTCTAAATATTATCACCAGGGCTTTTTTTGTGAGGGTAACAGACGTACCAGCACCTTTTTAGCCGGCCTCGCTGCCCAGCTGGGGTGGGTGGGGTCATCAGGGGAAAGAAGCGCACCACTGGAAAAAGTAGGGTGGGAGAGGCATTTTTCAAATTTACTGTCAAGATATGAATACCAGCACTATTTGGGGGAGGGGGGGAGGTTAAACAAAAAAACCCACTGATTATCACACACGTGCCATGATGTGCTGGAATTATGCCATGACATCTGTTTTAGTAGATGGAGAGTTCCTTTAGAGCTAGTTGATAAATATTTACACCCCCCTCCTCCTCCCTGGAAAAATCTGGTTGCTAGATAAAATATTTCAAGCAAACTACAAGATATTTTAATTTGGAAATGCTGCCATGATGCCTCATAGGAAATGTAGTTCAGTTGCCTGAAGCAGTCATTCTCCTCAATAGTCCGGCTCCTGGCTCACACTACATCTCCCATGATGCACTCTGATTTCCCTTCTTGTAGTGGGGAGGCAGTTTATCACAGGAGTCCCTGACCACAGTGCATCATGGGTGATGTTGTCTACCTGGGAAGCTCAGCCGATTGGGAAGGATGAGGACATGAAGGAACAGAAACAATAGATTTCATGAGGAACCACGGCAAAATTCATGACGAGTCCTAATTTCCTGACTGCCTTGTAATTTATGAAACGTACACTAATGAGAGCTACCATGAAATACTGCTTTTTGGGGGGAACAGAGGGCTGGCAGTTAATCACCATCTTCTACCTACTTTTGTTGGGAAATAATGGCTGGTTTTAAACATCTTCAGGGCACCAGACATAATGAAGGTGGTGAAGAAGAGAATGCAGGACCAGAAGAGGACATCTGGTGTGTAGGGTCCATGGTGCCCACAGGCAGGTCCAATAAATTCTCCATGCATTTTCCGACATTCCTGGAGAAACAGGTAATCAAGACACAACTGTAAACATGTGTGATGCCCCACACGGTACACCATAAATGAGCAGATGATGTGACATCTCGATCCAGGGGTTATTTAAAGGCCTTAGTGTCTGCACAATCTGGAAACAGCATTGAGAGCTAAATCCTGTTATTCTTACATAGGACAAACGCCCACTGACTACAGTGTGCCTTTGGTTAACAGCATGTAGCGTTACTATGCATTAGGTAGTGATGTGTAGGAAAGATCAGAAGGTCTGTAATTATTCATGGATATTAACACACACCCCTTAACACAAAAATTGGTCCCTATTTTTTTCATTCATAGATTTTGAGCCAAGATCAGGACGAAAAAACCAAAAATTTCAAATTTTTTCATAAAATGAAATGCTTTAAAAAAAATTATTGGGAAGGAGCGCTCAATCAAAATGTTTAGGTTCAATAAATTTGAAATTTTTCAATGTTGAGCTCTTTTTAAAACATATTTTTGTATTTTTTTTCCAAAATAAAGCATGTTTCAAAATGAAAAGCAAATTTGAAACCAAAAAGCCAAATCCTTTTGTTCTAAAAATGTCAAAAAACGGGACCTTTCAATGTGTTCTAAATGTTTTTTCCAATTTGTTTTTCAGAGTGAAATTTCCCTGAAACCAATATAAATTCAAAATGGAATTCTGATAGGAAACTATTTCAACAAAACTTTTCCGACCAGCCCTGCGAGTCACCTCTTTTAACCATCTTTTCCTAATCATTCGCTGGTTCGAGCCCCAACTCATTTATTAACGGTAACAGCGATCTCACCTAAGCATGGCCCTCAACTGAATCATTGCACTAATGACTTAATTTGTGCAAACATAAGACAACCTGTTTCCTAATAGAAAAACAGTAATGAAAACACAATGGAAAAAACAGGTGAGTGCATTATAGCCCCACAGAAGGGCCTGTGACGTGGGAACTGTTATATTTAAAAACAACCCCCCCAAAAAACAAAACCCAATAGCCCTTTACATCACAAATTGCCAGCAGAATATGGGCGATAATGTGGCTGCGCTAGCTTGCTGAAAGGGCAGGGTGCGCTCACGCACATCACACAGCTGCCATCTGTCACCTAGTGCTCCCAGGAAATTGGGGGTAGGCAAAAAGACACAACACTGCTCCAGTTCCCAAAGGGAGCTGGCTAGGAATCAGCTCCTTCTAGGAGCTGCAGGCTATGTGCCAGCTCTAGAGAAAATGCAGGCAGACAAACTCTCCAGAGTTCTTGCTCAGGCAGGGTGACTCCAGCCTCCCCTTCCAGCTCTGATCTGGCTCACAGAGTCAAATCCTCATAGGGTGCAAGCTTAGACATTATCAATAAAACACATTTGAATGGCCAGCTACCAATGGAGATTTCTGCTTTCTGCACCGCAGAACAAGCATGGAATATGTCAGGGTGCACTGAGGAGGAAAGAGGCAGTGAGTTTAAAATGAACACGAGGAAGTATTTTTTCATACAAGGCATAGTCAACCTGTGGAACTCATTGCCAGGGTATGTTGTGAAGGTGAAAACTTCAAAAAAGAGCTAGATAAGTTGATGACGGATAGATCCATCAATGGCTATTTGCCAGGATGGTCAGGGACACAAACCCATGGTCTATGTGTCCTTAGTCTGTGGATGCCAGAAGTTGGAACTGGATGACACGGGATAGATCACTCATTCTGTTTATTCCCTCTGAAGCTCCTGGCATCAGCCACTGTCAGAAGACAGATACTAGGCTAGAGGAACCACTGTTCTGACCCAGCATGGCCCTTCTTACATTAGGAGAACAAAACCTAGCTTAACACTCAACTATAAATCAATGCCACATCTTCAGCTTCAACTGTGAGGGCTCCATTCATCTCAAGAGACATCACAGGAAAAGGAAGATTTCAGAGAAGGAGAGTGGAATGGAGAGAGGCTAACGGTGAGGAGGGTTAAGTCATTGATAATGGTGGAAGGGGAGGTGAGTTCTCATGGGAAAACTCACAGGAAGTGATCGGGAGATAATGGGAGAAGATTTGAGTTGAGTTCACTGGGACGTAAATGTATCACTTAAAGTCAAACGCCAAGAGAACGCTGGTTCCACGCGTTTAAACTGGAGCTGGTCAGGAATTTTTCTGAGTAAATGTCTCTTTCATCAAAAAATGCTGGTCAAAACTGAAATGTTTGGTCAGAAGGGGTGGGATCCAGCAAAGTTTTTGCAGATCTTGGATGGGATATCTGGGGAATGACCCCACAATAGCCAATTATCTGGGATTCAGGGCACTCAGCTAGGTAATACGCAAAGCAAGGACTTGAATGTGATGTGCCCACATTCCAGATAAGTGGCTTAACCACCAGACTATAGAGGAAGGGGCTCCGAACTTTTCCTCTTGTGCCTCCCATTTACCAGTAATAGAATGTGTCCATGTCCTATCCGCCCCCACCCAGGCCAGGAGTAGCAGAGGCCGGGAGTATGGGCCAGGACTGCTGGCCAGGACCTGAGAGCAGGAGCCAGAGCCGGGGGCAGGAGATGGTGCCTGACTGGGACCAGGGTGGCAGGTAGGGCTGGGAGCAGCAAGAGAAGTTGGGGCCGCACCTGAGACCAAGGATGGGGGCGGAACAGAGTTAGGGGCAGGGTGTTCCCTCCCTGCCGGCCCCTTCCTGGTTCCTCCACACCACCCTAAGGTGGTCCGTTCCACAGTTTGGGGACTTCTGCTTCTGAGTCAGTCTCCGTCCCACTATTTTCTGGTGGAATCTTTTCTTTATACAAAGTGCCACGGCCGAGATTCGGACTGGATATTCCAGCCATGACAGCACTCACCGGCAGGTGAGAGAGCCAAGTTCAGTGTCCCATCTACGTCAGGAGGAACAGATCTCCCCTATGCAACGGGGTGCTCTGACTAGCAGGCTATTCTGGAGCCGGCCTTAGGGTTTCTCGCTCTCTCCTCTTGTGTTCCCGGGAAACGTTGAAAGGTTTCCGTTCCGTTGCACGTGGGGAGGAAAACAAACGCCGAACGCGTGACATTTCTTTTTGGAAAACAGAATTCTTGTTTTCCAGCCGGCCTTGGCTTTCAACTCGGAAGATCAGAATTGGATTATTTCTACCACGGCATTTCTCGCACCGTTTGAGGCACAGGGTAACTTAAGTAACAATTAGTATCGTGAAAAGACAGCACTACCCTCAGCAGGAGTGTGACAGAATATTATCTGAGCCCTGACGCGCTTCCGTTCCCTTCCGTTCTCTAACAGGTCACAGAGAGGAACACAAGAGCCCAAGCACTTACACTGACGGTGAGGTTGGTCCACTCAACCGCAGAAGGGACAATCTTCCTGTCGTTCCAGTACTGCAGGGTTTGGTTGCTGGGATGGGCAGGCGCTGCGCACTTACAGCTAAGAGCAAAGAAAACATTTTGGGGTGAAAGGATCAAAAGGGTTTGAACATAGGTTCTCCTCCCTATGCAGATGGGGAAACTGAGGCAGGGAGCGGGAGAGGAGCTTGTGCAAGGGACTAGAACGCAGGCCTCCTGATCCCCTGTCTAGTGCCCTAACCTCTAATTCATTGTAACGCTCTCAACATACATAGCAAAATGCCAGTGGTTTCTAGGTGGCGTTGGAGTCCCTGTTCAAAAGTTGCCACCTCTTTCTGGCTTCACAGCTAAACGTTCACACATTATGTCAGCTGGAGTGAGGGACGTTTCGTGACTGTATAAACTCCGATGCAGCACAGCCCTTAAGCGGGTGCTTAAATTCTACGCCTGACATTCCTGCAGCCTCCACAATCAAATCTGAGGCACTCACAGTCACGAGTGGCTTTTATCCTCACAACTCCCCTGTGAGACAGAGAAGAATTGTCACAGACAGACAAACGGCATATGAAGTGACTTGCCCCAAGTCGCTCAGCAAGTCTGATGCAGAGGGCTTGTCAGGTGACGAAAGGTATCCCAGAAAGAGGTCGGATGCGCATTTAAAGTGGGATTGCTATTCCTGAATAATTCTTGTTCTGGAATGACTGCCTTTTTCTGAAAGACAACAGAGTCCTGTGGCACTTTTAAAGACTAACAGATTTATTTATCGCATGAGCTTTCGTGGGAGAAAATCCCACTTCGTCAGACGCTTTGAAGATGGGAAAGTTACAGAGTGGGAGGAAATTAAATGCAGGGGAGTGTATGACATAGGATCAGGTCAGGCTGTAACAGCAAATCAAAATAAGTGTTAGGATTCAAACACTGGGGAACAGCACATTCTGTAACTCCCATTCTGTAACTTTCCTATCTTCAAAGCGTCTGACGAAGTGGGATTTTCTCCCACGAAAGCTCATGCGATAAATAAATCTGTTAGTCTTTAAAAGTGCCACAGGACTCTGTTGTCTTTCTACAATAGACTAACACGGCTACCCCTTTGGAATTTGCCTTTTTCTGGTTTATCTTCATCCACTTCCAAAGTGGATTCGGGAGTAAGAATGCCCACACATGGAGTGCCCCAAGATTCCTTGTTTGTTCCACACCTGAAGGTATTCAGGAAAAGCTGGGAACTGAAGTTGGGTTTCGTGAACCCTAACCAATTGCTCCATCTGCTAGGTCAGTGCTGCTCAATGACCGGTCCATGGACGAGGGCTGGTTTCTGAGATCTCCCTGACACAGTTTAAGGAAATTCCAAAGGGGTAGCCGTGTTAGTCTATTGTAGAAAGACAACAGAGTCCTGTGGCACTTTTAAAGACTAACAGATTTATCAAGGTGATTAAATCTTACTGATGCCCATGGCTATGTCTACACTTACTAAAATTAGTTCAAATTAGTTAGTTTGAACTAACTAATTCGAACTAATTTTAGTTAGTTCGAATTAACTTAATTTGAACTAGAAAAAATTAATTCGAACAAGCAAGTGCCATTCATGGTACTTGCTTAGTTCGAATTAGCGATCTCCATTGAATTCAATGGGCCGGTTAGTTCAAACTAAGCAATTAGTTCAAACTAACATGGCCACATTGGTTAACTAGTTCGAATTAACCCTTACTTCGAATAGCCTATTCGAAGTTATTAGTTCGAATTAAGGAAGCCCTTAATTCGAACTAATTAAAGCCTAGTGTAGCCATGGCTTTAGTTAGTTCGAATTAAGCCTCCTTAATTCGAACTAACTTGCCAGTGTAGACATAGCCCATGAGAATTAAGCACGTGTTTCAGAGCTTCGCTAAGCAGGAGTAGCTCATACTTTTCTGAAGCAGCATCTGAGCGTCCTGCGTGATGAGAGCAGCATTTGCAAAGAGAAAAACCCAAGCCGAACTCACTAGTAGAAGGTAAGGTGGTCGAGCTGGCTGTGCATGTGGACGGGGTAGGTCTCTCCTAGTTTAATCAACTTCTCTACAGCTTCATAGATGAAAATGATGCAGATCAAAGAAGCAAAGGCTTCCTCCGTAAAGCGAGTGATGTAGCGTACTAGGGAGCTGGAGTCTGTGGCCACGAGGACGATGCACAGGAAGGCAGTCCACAGTCCAATGCTGGTTCTCAGGGAAAGGTAGGAGAGGGCGTAGTCTCTGCAAAACGGAGTAGAGGACAAAGCGCGAAAGGTCAGAATAAGCAAACAGGTGCTCAGTTTTCATCGAATGGCCCGGGAAATTGGGAAGAACTAAGACTCTTAATTGCTGACCAAAAAGACCAATTTCATGCATCACAGCTCTCCAGCCAGCTACTGTTACTAGTAAAGGGCGGAGAACAGGCAGAGAAGCGCTTGATTTCTGTTAGTATTAATATGCACTGATGTTGCGACAGCACCAAGCAGAAACCCCGTGATGGTGGGCACCGTACACTTTTATATTAAGATAGAAACATACACACACCGTACACAAACACACACGCACATGCCATTACAAATGTTAGTCGAGTCCCGTTTCAATAGGACTACTTATTATGTCTGGTAGGAAATTTCCCATCAAAACTATTCTTCGATAGACAACTGGATTTTCAATTAAATGATTTTTTTTTTAAATTTACGAAAGTGACTGCTCTCCACAGAAAATTTTGAGTTTTCAGCCAACCCCCCCAAATCCCTAGAAACCCAAATATTTCAGCCAAAAATGAAATATTTCACTTTTTGGACAAAATTTTTTATGATTCCAATTTCCAGCCCCCAAACTCAAAATTCTCTACAGTTGATGTGCTTAAAGTGAAGCAAGTTATTAGCAGGATCCAGGTGTAAAAGACAGGACATAAGAAATGGATGAGACAAACAAGCTTTGGGGATGGAAGCTGAACCAAGAACTTGAGAATGTCACTTTGGATGATAAGATTCGGTGCATTGTTCACCCTCCCCACTCTTATTAAATCTATGACAAACTGCTCCAGTCTTACACCATCCCTCACAAAAGCAGTCCTGTTTTATTTACAGGAAAGAAATAAAACTGCATTTTTCATTTGCTTTTTTTTTTTAAATGCGCAGTTCCCTCTGCTATTGTTTTAATCTGCCATTCGGCCACATGAGTCAATTCTGTACATTCTAAAGAGCATACAGCCTTACTTGCAAAACTTGAACAAAATCTTCTCAAACACCAAAACTGGACCAGTACTTCCTAAGATAGTGAGGGGTTGTCCGGCAAACAGTGAGTACACGACTCCCGTCATTGAGGCTCCAAATAAAGATTCTATTGCACTCTGAAGTTAAAAAAAAAAAAAAAGGAACAGATAAATATTCCTCTAAGTTTTACACACAATGGGTCTGAATCTCATTTGCACTAAATCCACACTGCTCTGCCCGTGCAAGCATGGATGTAAACTACAGTCTCACCAGTATACACTGCCAGAGACTTGGCCAGATTATTAATGGGAATTCAGCACCCAAATCCCTTAATTGGTTTGAAAATCACAACCGATGTCTCTTCGCTTGCATTTTACATTACTAAATAGCAATATGCCTATGGGTGTAGTATATTCTTACTATTTGTCCATCAGTCGCTTCTCCCAGCAACCCCCCAAAGGTGATCACAGGAGACATGCAGGCACAGTAGAGGAAGAGGAAAGACGCCAGACACTGCAAGCTCAGAGCATCCCGAAAATCACTGCAGAACCAAGGAGCTTTTCGTTTCACATCCAAGATCAAGCCGCCAAAGAGCCTGCAAGCAAGAAAAAAAGAAAAGGAGATCTTTGTTTCCCTGCGGGGGTTTACAAAGGCAGGCTTTCTTTTCTTTAAACGGAGACAAACAACGCTGTATTGCAAATTTGCTATGCTGCAAGCCACCACACACACGATTCACAATGAAATGATATCTTTCTCCAACGCTTTCCATCTCATGTTAAAGCACTTTACAAGGGATGTGTCAGTAACCCCATTTTACAGATGGGGAAACTGAGGCACTGAGCAAGGACGTGACTTGCCTCAGATCACCCAACAGGACAGTCCCAGAGCCAGGAACAGAATCCAAGCTTCATTAGTCACATTATCCAAAGTCACACAGGAAGTCTCTTGAAGAGCTGGGAACTGAAATGGCCTCTCTCCTAGCCTCAAGCCAGGCTCCTCCATGCTGGACCGTCCTGACAATGCTCTAACACAATTCAATGGCGGAAGGTGAAGCTAGATCAATTCAGACTGGAAATAAGGATCACATTTTTACCAGTGAGGGGAATTTACCATTACAGCAATATATCATGGGTCAGGGTGGATTCTCCATCACCGATGATTTTTAAATCAAGGTGGGATTTTTTTCTAAAAAATCTGATCTAGTTCAAACAGGAAATTAATTCAGGGAAGTCCTACAGCTGTATCATGCTATGACCAGACTAGATGAACACCGAGTTCCCATCCTAGCTTTATAACTGACGGCAGCGGTTTTCAACTTTATTATTTTGTGGCCCCCTAAAAAATTTTGAATGGGAGTGCCAACCCCTTTTGGAAATCTCAGACATACTCTGCAAACCGTAAGGGATCTGCGGACCACAGGAGGAAAACTTCTGATCTATGACATGACTTCCCTTTGCATATAGCTTTAAAAAGTAACTCCCCAGCATTAAATACATTTCTGAAGGGTATCCAGTCTCCTTGGCGTCATATAAATAAAACACGAAGGCTTACTATTTAGGACCAAGCTCTTAACCACACAGAAAAGAAATTCAATATTGATTCTCCAAACATCAAGCAATCAATAAACCAGCTATGCTGAAATGCCTGGTCGTAATGGGGTGAACCGAAGACAAACTTTCTGCCTGTACTCTGAACATTGCTAGTTTTGTGCATTTACAGAAAGTCAAATACTTCATTTACCGTCGTGTAGCAGGCAGGGCCAGCCCAGCATTTGGCGCCCTAGGCAACCTCCGATTTTGGTGCCCCATCCCTCACATGTTATAAGAGATAATATATGTAAAAAATTCTCTTCCATCTAATTTAGTGCCCTTTAAAGCCTGGCACCCTAGGCAACTGCCTAGTTCACCTATATGGTTGGGCCAGCCCTGGTAGCAGGAACCACATTATTTCAGCGGCTCTTGCATTGGACTGAGTTAATCTGAGCGCAATGGGCAAAGAGGTTTTATGAACCAGTGTTCGTATGTAAGACTACACTGGGCAATACACGGTTAGGTACCTTATGGGTAGAGCTGATGAGCATATAGGTCCCTGATCCCACAAAATCTACACTAAAGAATCATCTACCAGTACCTTATCTATTAACAAATTATTTAGATCTAAAGAGACACTTCTCAATTTGCCAGTAGACTTGGAAAAGGATATGACCGACAAAAAATCTGATTTTTTTTCCCCATGAGCCCATTTGCAAAACAAAATATTTCAATTTTTCTATTAGAAATAAGTTTGGGCTAGAAATTTCCTTCCTCCTTATCTTTAAGACATAAAAAAAGTGAAACAAAAAAATGCTCAAAATTAAACAAAACATTCGATTCCACCCAAAGTCAATTTTCTAGACTTTTCAATTTGCCAAAAAAAAGTTTGGAGGAAAAGAAAGGTTTGGGGTCAACTTGAAACTTTTCTGCCCTGATCTTAAAAGTTATTATTATTTATTTGTGTTATCTTACAGTGTACTTGTGCTGGGTGCTGTACAAACAGAACAGAAGAACAGGTGCCAGCCAGCTCAAAAAAATCCAATAGTTGCAACGCTCTAATGCAACCTTTATTGAGAGTAAGATGACTTAAATCTTGTCAAACTAACCTTCCTGTTCGCTCAAGTTCAGGTCCACTGTGCTGTTCTGGCTCTGCGTGACAAGCACTGCCATTAAGGACAGCTGGCATTTTCCTCTTCTCCTATTAACAGAGAAACAAGAGAAAGAACTTAGTGTGTTTCTAGAGCTCAAGAATCTGATGGCAAAACACTCTTCCACACTAAGTGGAGTGTACAGAATTGGGTAGTGTTCCCCTAAATAGTTTGGGACCCTAGCTGTATATATATGCTGCTGCTTGGTTTCTGACCTAACAGAAAGGCCCACGAAGATGAGAGGGCTACCAAACCATTTAAAGAAATACCACCCAGTTCTTACACACTACATTAAGGCCTTGATCTTGCAAACACTTTTACACACAGCTAATTTTATGCAGTCAACGAGACTACATCCACAAGTAAAGCATCATCGTGCAGACGTGTTTGCAGCCTTCGGTCTAATTAACGCTCATCTGTTTCTCTTCACTGTAACCAGAGCAGGATTAGGGCTGTGCAATCACATCTCTATATCAAAACATCCAGGCGTGTAAGCCTCATTAAGAAACTCTGCTGCAATTATTTATTGATTTGTTTTTATTTTTTCTGACTTGCAGACCATGCTCAGCCATAAATTAGGAAACCAGAAATAGAATGAAACTGCCCCAAACCCTGCACCACCAATCAACACCTTCCTGCCATTGAAGGTTGTCCTAACAGATATAGTTTGCAACAGACCAGAGGATCAAAATGGTCCCTTCTGACCTTATGGTTTATGAGTCTATGATTAGAACATCACCAGTCTATTTCGGACTGAGCCAACACAGGTAGTTCAGGACTGCGGGTCTGTCACGCAGAACAATGTTCCATCAGCTGCGCTCTCTGAAATCCGCCCTGGCCACCTCTGCCATCTGTCTTAGGAACTTATATGGCCCCTATTAATGTAGCATTTGAGTTTCTTGCTCTCTTGAATGTATTGATCCTCACAACGCCTCTGTGAGCTGGTGATGTGCTATGACCCCCATTTTTGAGATGAGGAAACTGAGTCAGAGAGCGGAAGTGACTTGCCCAACTCTGAGTGACAGAAGAGAACCCAGATCTCAGGTCCCAGTCTTGTGCTCTGTCCGGTAGGACTCAACTTCTTCACAGGGGGCCTCACTGTACTGTTCCTGCTCCCACGTCCCAATCAGTCGTTCACTCTCCTAGATTCGTAGATTTTAAGGCCAGAAGGGAGCAATATGATCCTCTAGTCTGAGCTCCTCTCCCATTTTGGAAGTGAAAAAATGTTATCTACCTGGGAAGGAACATTTTTCGGTGGTTCAATTCTAATCGATGGATCCCATTCTCCAGGAGGCAATACCGTCACCTGATCCAGGAATTCATCAATGCCAGCTACAAGGTCACCACGGTCTTTGGCTTTATAAGCAACGTCATGAAAAATCTGCAGATAAGAGGGTAAGGGTTAAGCATATTTAGCTTGGGAAAGGGAAACTGAGGCACAGAGAGATGAAGTGATTTGTCTCATGAGGGTTAGACTTGATGATGGATATGAATCAACAGTGTGTCTGTATTGCCAAGAAGGCTAAACGCATATTGGGCTACATCAGATCGAGGGAAGTGATTATTCCCCTCTACTCGGCACTGGTGAGGCCACATTTGGAGTACTGTGTCTAGTTTTGGGACCTGCACTCCACAAAGGATGTGAACAAATAGGAGAGAGTCCAGTGGAGAGCATAAAAATTATTAGGAGGCTGGAGCACATGACTTATGAGGGAACGGGGCCTGTTTAGTCTGCAGAAGAGAAGAATGAGGGGATTTGACAGCAGCCTCCAACTACCAGAAAGGGGGTTCCAGGAAGGATGGCGCTGGGCTGTTCTCAGTGGTGACAGAACAAGGAGCAATGGTCTCAAGTTGCAGTGAGGAACGTCAAGGTTGGATATTAGGAAAAATTTTTTCCCTAGGAGGGTGATGAAGTACTGGAATGGGTTACCTAGGGAGGGGGTAGAATCTCCATCCTTAGAGCTTTTTAATGTGTGGCTTGACAAAGCCCTGGCTGGGATGGTTTAATTGGGGTTAGTTCTGGTTTGAGCAGGGGGTTGGATTAGAGGTCTCTGCCAAACCTAATCTCCTATGATGCAAACTCTATGATTCTATGTCACACAGCGGGTCAGAGACAGCTGGAAATGAAAACCAAGTCTCCTGAGTCCCAGTTGAGTGCCTTATTGACCTCATTTGAGTAATAGTAAATAATGGAATTGCTCATCATTAGAGCTGGTCAGAGAATGAAGTTTAATCCCAGAGAAAATTTCACTGAAAAACAGAAAACCAATATTTTGATTCTGAAATGCCCCTGCTTTGCCACACAATAATTGCAGTTCGGTTGCTTCCTGATTCCATTGTCCTGCAAAAGGTAGGCTCTCTGATCAGACTACTTCTCCCATGATGAACCATGGGCTCCTTCTTTGGTGAGGAGGCCATGCATCCTGATGATCCCTGGCCATGGTGCATTATGGGAGATCCAGTCCAGCCAGGGAACCCAGCATATAGAACAGAATGGGACCATGAGGCACTTGACTACAAATCCCAAGAGGCACTGCAGCAGCATTCAAAGATAACATATTTCAGTATTTGGCTGTTATATTTCAGCTTTTGACTGAAATCTTTCAATTTTCAGGTGTCCAGTTTTTCACCCCCCAAAAAAATCACAATTTTCCATGGCACCCACATTTTGCAAAACATTCTGTTTCATCGAAAACTCGATCTTCCATCCAAAAAACAGCTTCAATGGAAAATTGTTAGGCAACCTATTCACCACTCACAATCGGGGCCATTATGCAGAGCTGTCGAAAAGCCAGCCATTTATTTGGATGCCTAAATGGGAGCTGAGCTATTCTGCAAATGTAGACTTTGGCTGCTACTGGGGAACAGAAGGACCCTCTCTGGTAGTACAATATACACCCATCCTGACTTGTTTTTCATCATGATCAATCTGTAAACAGACAGTACATACCCTGGAACCTCGGGCTGAGAGAGAAAGAGCGTGAAAATGATTTAGAAGGGGGCAGAAAACAAGGAAATGCAAAGGAGAAGAGCTGAAATTGCCATACGATACCTCATCTGTCATGAGGGTTGCCATTGACCTTCCAATCTCATGGTACTGATGTGCTTTCCCTTCTGGTCCCAGCAAGATAAATAAGAACCTGGTCACGGAAAACAGTGAAAAAATCCCTTTATTAAAATGATGCTAAAGAGCAAAAAGAAATAGACTGAAAGGAATCTGCATGATAAATTACCATCAGCTTCAACAGCCGTTAGCACATAATGTCCATGGACTTGCCGTGAGAGTTAGGCGCGAGGCTGCTGTTCGTGCCTTTGAAAATATCTCCCTTTAAGTGTATTGCTTCTGTAAAAACTACACTTCAGCCACCGGATGGCCTTTGTTCGAAACCCATACCATTGCACTAAGCCAATAAAAGGCATAAGCGCAAAGCTAGCTTAAGCGTACTGGGATTTCCCATAGATTTTCCAAACTATCTTATTTCAATGCAGATGAATTTTCATTTTTTAACTTTTTAAACACTTTCTAATTTTAAAAAGGTTAATGGTTTTTTAGAGTCCCTACCGCGTCGGGATCGGAACTTCCGTCATTCCTGAAAGGAGGACAGCTGGAGTCAGACGTACAAACGCCACCATGGGACGAAGGAGGAAATCCAACTCTCCCACCAGAACGTTCGAAGCCTCGGCTCCAGTAGGAATCTTCTTCATGAAATGAAGCTCTGCCTGGTTATGAAGAATAATTTTTAGAAGTCATTTCTCCAGATCGCCAGAAGCGCTTTTTAGATCAGCTCTCTACACAGGTGTCCTATCGCTTCAGGGCGTGATTTTTCTACTGGAATAGTTAAACTGATACAACCCTACAGATGCAAAGATACTGGTAGAAAGGATGCCTTAGGATGTGTTTTCATGGAAAAGTTTTTTCAGCATAATCTAAGGAGAAAAGCAAGCTCATCATTCAGCACATTCAGCTCAAAAAACATCTGGTCCCATCCAATTAAGCATACTACTTGTGTTTACCTTGACGGATGCCGCTTGACTTAGCATCTCACCTTGCTTAAATCCATAGGGCTAGTATCATGTTGGGTCACTCCATTTTTCACCTCTAGACTGGTAGTGCCAGGTTGAGGAGACAGTGCATACATTGCTAAAAGAAAAAGACACCAGAAAGCTGAAGGAAGCATGTTTCCGCTGTACCATTTGTGGCAAATACACACTGCAGCAGGACAGATACTGATCGGTACTTCAATGATAGGGAGTCACATACTGGTACCATTAGCTACAAGGACACAAAATGCCAATGTATCAACAGTTCTGGAGTTTTCCAATTCCAGTGTGCCTTCTCCCAAGGCCCCATCTGCATCTCTAGTGAGAAAACACAATAAGAAAAGAAAAGAAAAGAAAAGAAAAGAAAAGAAAAGAAAAGAAAA